>JAQHUG010000027.1:4465570-4478124 GCA_028555095.1 Dicrostonyx torquatus | reverse complement strand
ATTATATACTACAATAACTATGACATATGGCATATATAGTTATATAGTTAGCTATATTTATATATGATTATCTATAAATATATATTTATATGTAAAACTAAATATTTATATATAAAATATATCCAGCTATAGTTAACTATAGTTATGTATATATGTGTGTGTATGTATGTATGTATGTATGTATGTATTTTTTTTTGTAAAACTGGAAAGGTAGAAGGGAACCCAGAAATGAAAGAACTTTGGAGTGCCTAAGAATGCCTTGAGCACTGGATGTGCTTTTCTATACTGAAGTGATAGAAGAACAGAAATTAAGCAACAGAAAGGTGAGTGGTAAGGGCTTGTTAAGTAAATGACTGATACAATTCTCGTTATTAAAGGCACTTGAGCCCTTGGGCACAACCTTGTGTACAAACACCTCTCATTCCTTGACATTGGTTTCAAAGTCAACCTTCTGTAAATGCTACTATGACATATATCGTAAACATTACATTTCAGGTTACTGATACCTTTATGTCCTAGAAACAAACAGTTCATTGTCACCTACTGAAGTACAGAAGTCCTATATGTTTGTTTAAGTGATCTTAAGAGCAAACTCTAATCATGGTCTAATCAATGGTACCAGGAAAAGCTAAGTGCACTGCACTCAGTAGTTAGCATGTATTAGACTCATCACCTGCTGCCATGTAAGTATGATTCCATTACATATATAGTGACAACACTCATGTGAGTTAGATACTGATCTAGTTACATTTCTGAAGCTGTCATAAAATATCCTAACAGGATAATACAATATAAACCTTTACAAGTTTATATAGTATTGTGTATGAAAAATATAAAAGTGCTCTTCACCAACATACAATTTGAAGTGATGTTAGAGTTAACACCAAAGATAATACAAAGAATCTGTATATATCTTTCCTAAGCCTCCTCTAATATTAATGACTTAACCTTGGTATAGTTATGGAAAATGAAAAATTATTATGACTGATAGTTAAACCACAGGCATTAATTGAATTTTATCAGATGTTATAAGTCAGCTTTTCATGAGTCTAACCAAACTCCCGAGGAAATATCTCAATGGCAAAAAAGATGCGACTTGGCTCATGGCTCATGGTGTCACATGCTTAACCCATAGACATTTGGCCATCTGAGTTGGGGAAGAGCATGTTCTTCAGGAAGCCTGTACTGCAGGGTATTCTTTATCTCATAGTGTACCAGAAACAGAAAAAGAAAAGCAAGCAAACAAACAAAGGAATACAGAATGAAATCAGGGACAAGAGAGCTCCTAACAATATATTTCTATTTACATACTTTCTCCAACTTAACCTACCTCATACTTTTCATCACAGCCCATCATATTTCTTCTGTGAATCACCAGTTAACTCATCTATTAGGGATACACTCATAGATGTACTTTGTCAATCCTGCAATTTTCAATCTAGTTGAATTGACAGTCATGATTCATATTCTTATCACATTGTCTTCCTGTCCCAGCTGTTGATTCAAGACACCATGCTCAATGAAGTAGTCATATGTCTTATTTGTGACATGTTGACACTATCTCAAGCTGTCCTGACTTTTCATGATATCAGAAGAGAAAAGCTCTCTTCATACATTTTGTACAGTGTCCCTTTATGTAAATTTATCTGATGTCTTCTAATATTTAGAATGAAATTATGAGTTGGAGAGAAATTTCAAGAGGATAAGGAAACTCCTTCTTAACTTCTGTAGTATCATAAAGTGTGTAATATTATCAATGACAGCTAATATCAAATTTATCACTGGTAAATGTAATTTCTACCTTTCTTTTTCTTTTGCTTGTTGGTTTGTTTGCTTCTTTATTTTTTATTCATAGGTTCCACTTATATTTCAGGCTCTCTTCAGACTAGTGTCCCTGCCTCAGCCCTCAGCCTCACGAGTTTTGAGGTTACAAGTGTATGCTATCACACAGCTCTTTCATATTCTTCTTTTATAGTGAGAAATTGACCCTAAAGATTGTTAATATATTTGACTGCTTGTTTAAATAATTATACATATATTATCATATTTAATGCAATACCAGTTTTCATAAATTTATGGGAAACAAACTTTCCAAATACAGAATATTTTGTCTTACCTCAACCATTTTACTCTTGATTTTGGCATTTTTGGCTCACTGATGGTCTTTCATTTAAAATCTATTGCAATAAAATTCACTGTCATTTGTCTTGAGAGCTTCTTAGCATGGAGTTTTATCCCTCAGTTTTTAATTATAAACTTTCTTTTATCATCATTCACGGATTATGTCCTCTCCCTCTTTATGGTATGAGAGATCTCTTTCCTCTGAGTGCCTTTATTCCATTAACACCTTATTTCCTAGAAACACATATATTCTGAGTCTTTCATTTGGTAGTGAAACTGCCTTTCATAAGAATTCCACGGAGATGGAGGGATAGGTGAGTACTCAGTAAGTTTTAGCAAGCTGCTGAGTTAGAGCAACTGCTTGGCTTCTTGATGCCACTTTTACCCATGCTTTGAAAAGAAATTTTTTTGAAAGATCAATGCCAGCTCTCCTTGACCTTGTATTGATCCCCTAGTTACAGTCCCACTTTCCAATTCAATGTCACAATATGTTTCCAGATAATAATTCACAGCCACAGGTCTTACTTTTCAAACCAACATGACCTTATTTTTTGTTCTGGAAGATTTTTGACTTCTGCTATTATCATCCTGTACTGGTGACTTGTCAGGTTCACTGATGAATGCCATGGGATGAATGTGGTGGTCATTCTTCCTTCCTTTCGGCATAGCCTCCTAATAAAACTGGTATCATTACTCTAGAACATGTTGTCTTGACTGTCATGTTATAGATTCACCTGTCTTTTTTCCCACCATCCTACTGCATTTTCTCAGTCCTCTATATACAAGGATGTTAGAAAACTTGACACAGACCTGCTCCTTCTTCTCTACATACATTCTCATTGAAGATGCAGGCATTTCTTAGGTATTACAATTTAACTCCATTGTTTTAAATGTATATATTTATGATAATAACATAGTTTTACTTCAGGTAGAATGTCATGGCATAATTTTAGACTGTTATAGCAGACAGCATGCTATACTTTCTCAAATGACGAGCTGCCATTCTAGTTTAATGGAATTGAAACAAAACCCTACTATCAATTCCTTTCTGTGACTTTCATCTCCCTTAGTCTTCATCATGTCATTGGGTGGAGTAGAGATTATGGGGTTCGTTGTTTAAATCAATAATGATGAGCTGTCTGTAAGTCCTCCTTTCATCCCATGCCCAAGTATATTATCTTTTACTCATTTTATTTTCACAGTAAATCAAAACACATCATTTCTCTATGATCCTGCTCTATTTCTTGGACTATGAAAATAACTCAAGTAATTGATCTCAGGCTTCATTCTTTCCTGTTATGTGTGTTATATATAAAATGAGATGAGTTCAAATAATGTTTGATAATAGTAATACTTACTAGTTATCAATGATTTTGCTTTCTTCTATAAAGTACTACTTAATATAACACCATTCTATAATTACTCTTTATATTTCTTGATCACCATGGCAAAGTTGATTTCTTTCTTTTTCTTACTTATATCGACTACATTTTGCCCAAGGGCCCAACTGGTCATGACATTCTTGGCTTACAAATTTAACTCCCCATGTCTTCAAAATGAATACTTCTTTCCTTCCCTCATTAATACTCCTCTGCTTAATGGCCTGGGGTATACCTCAGTCACAGTGTTTACAAGTGTGAGGATCTGATTACAATCTCCAGCATCCATATAAAAAATAACCCGAATCTCCCTACTGTCACTAGGTTACAATTAACTAAGTTTCATATTATACACATTCACAGACACATAATACACAATACACTTCACTTGTACAGTTTCTATCAGTGGCATCAACATTTTCAGCTGTCTTAGATACATGAAGCTGAAAGAGGCAGCCACAGAGTTATGCTCTGGATGCTGTAGGCTTTACCCTCATGTAAAGCACACCATTTCCTCCCCTAGAGCAGGGATCCCAAGCAAGCACACTGATGATGTGCCTGCCTGTTAGGAGACAAACGGCTGTCATCTGTTCCCTTCCGTTGCCAACCTCTTTGATGTGCCTGTTCTGGGCGTAGGCGAGCAATTAAACTCTGACTGTTTCCTCTTTCTTTTTTGCTTTGAAGACACCTGGAAGATTTAGTAAAACAAGGACCTTGTGTGTTTCTTTAATTGGGTATAAATTCTCCCTTATAGAATTTTGCTGTTTGTGGAATTCATGGCCTCTTTTTTTACATTTATTGTTGTTATATACACACACGCATATGTGCATGCTGTTGTGAACTAAGCGAGGGCGGCAAGACACATAGAGAACGTGTAAACGTACCCACACGTGGAGATTTATTAGGGGGGAGTGAACCGGATCCGGGGAAATGGACATGACGGGAGGGAAGATGGTGAGAGGAGGAAAGAGGCCAGAACATGGCCTCTCTGTCTTTTAAGGGCCGCTTTGCACCTGCGCACTGAGGGTTGCATGGGTGCATCAGATGCTGATGACGAAGATGGTGGGCGGCCCATTCTTTGCATGTATGCGGGGGGGGGGGAGGGGCGGGGGAGGTAACTGTGCATGCGCACACATGGGTCATACCCCCATGCAGCTGCCTTTAGGACCCATGGGTGACGTGATAACATATGCTGCCTGCTGAGTCTATATGATGTTATTTATATACATATTTTCAGGGAGAATATTTGCTAATATTTTTAAAAGTTCTGAGGACAGGCTGCTGGTGAGGTAGCTCAGCCGCTTTTCCTAGGGGACCTGGGTTCAATACCCGGACTCTACATGGCAGGTCACAACCTTCTCTAACTTCAATACCAGGGATTCAATGTTATCTTCTATCTTCTGAGGGCACCAGGTATACATGTGGTACAGAGACCACATTTAAGCAAAACACCTATACACACTTTAACAGCAAATAAATACAACTTTCTAAAAGTTAGGAATATAGCATCTATTTGATATTAAAAGGTCTAAAATCAACATATTGAAACAACTGTACTCCCATGTGTCCATAACAGCCAGGGAAAAAGAGTCAATCACAGTGTTCATCAGTTGAAACACAGGTAAAGAAAATATAGGAGATATGCATAATGGAATACTATTTAATCATTAAAATGCATGCTATTGCTTCTCTTTATGAAAAATGGATGAAATTTAATATTTTGTTAAATGAAATATGTCATAGAGAGACAGCCACCTGACCTCAAAGTTTGTCTAATAATGTACAGATATTTTATCCACTGTAAGAAAGAGTTAGTATGCTTAGGTAAGCTCTTCTGGGCATCACATGTTGCAGCCCGGTCTTTGAATCTTCTACCTGTTTTCCACCTCCAGCCTCTGGCCCCTGGAGCATCTCCAGTTACTTCAAGGAGTTCCGAATTTCCAAAACAATTTCCAATAGAAAATTAAACTTTAATTCATTTTAACTTGGCAAAAAAATAAATAAAACATGAGCAGTGTTGTGAAATTAAGCAATAAGGGCTGCAGCTGTCAAAGGGCAGGGCAGACAGGTTGTGGATCTCCACAGCACCTTTCTGGTGGAAACCAGGCTTTTGTCTAACTCTCTGGATGTCCCTGATTCATGTGGTTATAAATGAAAAATCTTGACATTCAGACTGAAAGCAAAAAAGAAAGACATCAGAAATAAAATAAGAAAATTAGAAATGAAAAATCTGTGAGGAATATCCCTTACATATATGTTAACTTTAAATTTTCTTTGAGAGAGATGCAGGCATGAAATAATGTCTAAAATGAATAAAGTAATATATAAAATGGATATGCAAAACTGCACCCAAACTTTGTCTTCTTCATTTCAACAAAACACTTTTTCTCTGTAGAATATTTAATGCAGATTCTTGAAATGTATTTAAAATAAACTTCAGTTTTAAAATTTTAAATACATTTATCTATTTTGAGAATTCCATATATTTGTACACATATGAGCATATACACATAAATATATATTCATATATATATTGTATTTTGATCACATTCACCTCCTTTCAACTTCTCCCAGGCTTCTTTCTGCATCTCTAACACCATAACCTCTTCATGGTTTCTTTTTTATTTTTTCCTTTATAAACCACAGACTCTAATATGAGTTGTTGAAATGTACATGAATTTAGGGCAAAACTCGGGGGCATGGGAGACCTCTGTTAGAAAAAGCCACAGCAGTGGAGAAAACTGATTCACCCTTCCCCAGTAACTTCTGCTAGGATTAGGTCCCTTGGCATTGCTCTAGCATCCTTGCTAGAGTGTCAACTGGCTTTCTACAATGTGGGTGATAACTGCCTTCGTGAGGTCATGAGCACAATGGCCTTGCCAGCTCCTGAAGATGCTATGTCAGAAGAGTCCTCCCTGACACCTGGCTTGACAGCATTTTTGTTCCCTTTTCATGATGTTACCTGAACTTTTTGAGAGGCATGATACAAATGTCACTTTCCAGCCAAGCATCCCATAGCCACTTCCTCTCTATACTAGGACTAGTTGTGAGACTCAGGGTTAACAGTCCACTGCAGTCCACTGCAATAGACTTTTCTCTGATTTATGGTGAAAGCTGTACTATTTTATGTTATAATAGGGATAAGAAGATTCTATATCCATTTAACCAAACAACATGGTAGGGTTTCCCCTAGGGTGTACAAACTTTTGCAAGCTTGAGTTCTTGGTCAGCTTTATACCAGGACAGAGCCTTAAATACAATCATACATCTCTTCATCACCACCAAAATTAGTAACATTAATGCCACTGTCAAACCAGTAGAGATATTTTGGCATTAGCAGCTGTGGGCTTCAAGGCTAGGTTTACATTAATTATTTAAAGATCCTCATGTCCACAGTAGTCTCAGAAAGTCTAGTAAACATGACATAATCAAAGTAAACAAAGAACAACTTAAAGATTCTCTTTTTTTAAAAAAATCATTTTACATACCAACTAGTTTCCCCTCCTTTCCCTCCTCCTACTTCCTCCACCTCCCCCCAACACATCCCCATCATCCACTCCTCAGAAAGCGTAAGACCTCCCATGGGAAGGTCAACCAGACCTGACTCATTCAGTTAAGGCAGGATCAACCCCTCCCCCATATCAAGAATGAGCAAGGCATCCCACCATATGGAATGGGCTTCAAATAGACAACTCATGCACTAGGGATAGATTCTGGTCCCACACTCAGGGGTCTCAGAAACAGACTGGAGATTCCTCACTCAGTGTTAATGCAGGGAGTGGATCCATTGTTTAGGAACACTATGCTAGCTAACAGTATATTATGGCAAGAATTTCCATATGGCTAGTTTCCAACTAGCCAGAAACATACTGCAAATAATTAATAATGCTGCTTCATCTGGATTTTTGTTTTGAGACAGGGTTTCTATGTGTAACAGCCCTAGCTGTTTTGGAACTAGCCCTAATAGAGCAGGTTAGCCTCGAACTCACAGAGATTCCCCTGCCTCTTCCTTCTGAGTACTGGGATTAAGGGTGTGCACTACCACCACCTGGATAAAGCTTCTGACTATGAAGAATTCTGTGTTGAAAGTAGATAACTACTAGGCAATCGGCCATTCTAAAAGTTGTCACAGAGTTATAAGATGGTTCTTTTATGCTTGATGATAGCACTTAAGTTTCTATAAAACTAAATCTTCCATTTTAAACATTTTGAAAACATTCCCAACATTATTTGTTAAACAATATGTGGGCAACACTAAGCCCATCTGTTCATCATATCTGCCCCACATCAAAAGAAATCTCTGTATTGAAAATAAAGATAAATGAATGTTTTTCCCCCAGAATCCATCTTATTGGTATTTTTGAAAAAAATATCTTTATGGGTTATATCTTATTGTAATCATAGAGTAATGGCTATGGTAAGGTTTGGATGAGATTTAACTTTTAATGCTTTCTAATTTGTAATTTTCTTGTACTTTAGCTCACTCAAAACCTTAAACACCTTAAAATATTATTATAAGAGATATAGAAGGTACTTGTTTGCATATGAAATCACTGAAGTTCAAAAGAAAATTCAGGGTAAAACGTACTAAGATTAGGGTACTACAGACAGAGGGTAAGAAATGAAACCTTGGGACTTTTATTCCAGTTGCATTTGCTTCCACCTCACTCTGACTCTTGTGCCAAAATCTTCCCATTCTATGCTCATTTATTCAAGGGAACATAGTGTTTGCTGAGCATCTAAAACTTACCTAATACTGTTAGGCATAGTGAATCAATAAGCTGATTAATATGCTGCAGTTTACATCCAAAGAAATTAAATGATGAAATACAGGTATGACGTCACACAGCCAAACTCTCACGCAGAATAAGTACCAGAGACTGCCTTTCTAGACATCACTCTGCATTCACTCTGAGAAGTCCAACCATCTGAAAAGGATAGCTAATCGCCATAGGAAGGAATGTGTGTCAGAAGTGATGCCCTTGTTACTGTCTCCATCTTCATTGCATTCCAGTGAATAATGGCATGACATGGACCAGGGTTGATAATTATAATTTGATTATATTAGGCTGTGAACCCAACCCATTTGCTATGAGGCCATACACAGAAGGTGGATTTACAGTGAATCAATCTCAGGACTCAACTCTTTCACAGGCACAAGAAATGGCATGTACACCCATCTGCATCTCAACTGTAGACAGTCTGAATTTCTGACACCTCCAGTGGGGTATGACTCAGGACCACCTGACCATTTGCTTTGATTTTTGATGAGTGTCTTGGGAAGGAAATTTTTCTAGATTGGATGGACCAATTAGGTGTTTTCTGTTGGGAACCGGGAAAAGGTGAGCAAAAAGACTCCAAAGGCAAACAGTAAGTGTGGTGGGAGCCACCTTGTTTTCTTCCTCCAGCGTTACAGGGATAAATAATTTTAGGTCATGCCTTATTTCTCTTGATTCTTCCTTTATGTTTTCTACAAATTGTGTAAATTTATAAGGCTGTAAAATTTTAGTTTCCTTTCTTTCTGAACATTAGATCCAAGTATCTTCCCCTCTTCCTCTCTTAATGATCCTGGGAATAGACTTGTGATTGTGGAATCAACATTTTGAGTTGGTTGCTACAATCATTGGTTCTAACCCATTTCTGAGTTTCCATTTCTGGCAGAAACAAAACAAAGAAAGAAACAAAAAGCAGGCTATGTACTGTTGCCATTATCCAAATCATTCGTTGCCTACTCTTTTGTTTTATTTTGGTTTTGGATTTTTTTTTAACCAATAATATTGCCACCACTTTACCACTATTACTATAACATGTTTTAAATCTGTGCAGTCTGTCTCTTCATGTACAGGTTGATTTTCTTTTCTGTGTTGTTTCTTTGTCACCTTGTCTATTTTATCCTGTCTGTCTCATATCCAAAGTCTTAGTTTATCTCTACTTAAACCTTATTTATTTTGCTGGGTCCAACTCAAGTGTCACTTTTATTCCATCTATTGACTCTACTGTGCACAGGAAGCTGCATTCTTTTCTAAATTGCAATCATTGTAGTCACATTTCCATCTTCATTTGTCTGTATGTATCTGTGTTTATTTTACATTATGAATTAAAGTAAGTTCCTTGAAAGTAAAAACCTTATAGCCACAGCTGTACTCATCATTCACTCAGCATCATACTTTACATATAATTGATACATTTTCATTTTTATCATTAGAATATTACACTTGGCTTAAACTAGGCAAAGTCTCTAAGTAAGTGGAAATTTAAAGACAAATTAGAAAGATAAGGGAATGAATGAAATTAAGAGGATTCTGTGGGATGGATAAGAAGCAGCAAAGAAAAAGAAAGGATGGAAGGGCAGAATGAATAAGACAAAAGCCAAAAATGAACATGTGCCAAGGTTTTCCTGCATTAGTGAATGAGTTCCATGTTTTAAAATGTGAACATGTCAACACTACAGACTCATTATTTTCCTACTCAAGACATAGCTAACAGCTCATAAAGAGTGTTCTTACTATAGGTCTTTTAATTGTGTCTGTGTTGCTCACTGAATTCCATGATCACCACAGAGATATATACGTCCCATAAATATTGTTTATGAAACATCTGATAGGAACACCATGGTTCCAATATATGTCAAGATGCCAACATCCTGCGGGCCTGTCTGTGAGGATGCATGAGAGATGTTAGTGCTGTGGGAGAGGGTTGGAGAGCAGCACACTGATTCCAGAGCCAAAGTTCATAAAGAGCCAAAGGACACAACACATTTCCGTCATCTGCTTGTTCTTAGTGTCATGGTGAGACATTAGTCATCCATGGCAGATGTCAAAGACATCCATAGCTGCCTGTTCCATAGTGCAGCCAAATGATGTTGCCTCAGGAAATCTATCCAAATATCAATCCGTTCAGCTTTAACTGCAGATGTTCAGGAAGTAGCCAATCCTAGTCCCCTTGCAAAGGCTTGCCCTACATATCAGATGTGCTCTCCAGGATTAAGGAGAGAAGAACATTTAACTCAACTGGTTTCAAATAGCTGTCTGTCTAATACTGTGTTGGCTGTTGTGGTTACAAACTATAGTCCCCCAGTAAGGACCTGAGTTGGGCCTAAGTAAAGTACTTTTCATAAAGGTGCTTCATCACGTCAATGATAATTCTACTCTACTCCCAGTGCAGGAAGAAGAAATTAAAAATGAGACCAATTCATAGAATTCTTTTAAAACCACCTAAGGTGCTAAAGGTGCCTATTGTCCTTATGTTTAAGCTTCTGCTGCATCAATATCTTAGGCTTGAGATTCTCTTGCTCCATCCTTAAGGAACTAAACACCAACCCCCAGTTATGTAGCCAGGAGGAACACCAGTAATTAGGTTAGCTCTCATGCTCTGATCCTCTGTCTTTATCCTTCTTGACTTAAACAATAAAACTGACAACTTCATGAAGCTATCTTCTCACTTTCCCTCTTACATAAATGATTTGAGATGGGGTTGATTTGTTACCCTCTCTGAAAATATGAGTTGTAATTGATGCTTAGGAGAAGATCTCTAAATTGAAAACATGGCTGTCTGTCATTAGCTTCAAATGATACAATTTCTCAAATCATTTTAGTTGCAGCAGAGCAGCTCAGAATTTTTCTCTCCACATTACAGGGGATAAATTAATGAATTCTGTGATGCATTCTAAGACCTTGCTTGAATAGTGATGTATTCAACTGTCTTAGTATTCAAGAAAAGCAGATAACTGCAAAGAAAGACTTTATTCGTCTCTAGTGTGTCAGCTACAAACACCAAATGGAAACAAAGTCACATGGCACAAAACTTACATTTTATTTTTGTAACAAATTAGTTAATTAATTTTCTGGTATGGCTATGCATTCATAACGCATACATTGTGTTAAATGAACAAGTATGTGCCTATGTAGGCATCTGTGCATGCATACAGGGTGCAGAGGAAGATGCCAGACATCTTCTTTATTGCTTTGCACCTTATTTCTTCAAGTGCTACCATGGGTGCTGGAAATAAAACATGAGTCCTGTGGAAGAGCAACAGGTACTTTTAAACTGATGACTCATCACTCCAGGACCACAGTATCAGTTTCATTTTATTTATTCTACTTTGTGGGTGCTGGGAATGCAAACTGAAGTGCTAATGATTGCAAAGAAAATATTGTAACCATCTCCCCAGCTTCTGCCTGTCTTGACTTTATACTAAAGATTTATATGAGATATACATTTGCTATATTTAACTTTTCATTGAAAAATGCAATAACTAAAATAATAAATTAAGTTTAGGGGAATATCAACTATCTTATGCTTTATCATTACCCTTTCTTTCAAAATTACTTTTTAAAAAATAGGATAGCCAAACCAATCCTTTTCAATAAAGGAACTTCCCAGGTATCACAATCCCTGACATTACGCTCTATTATAGAGCTACAGTAATGAAAATAGCCTGGTATTTGCATAAAAACAGTCAGGTGGGCCAATGGAATTAAATCAAAGACCCAGATATTAATCCACAAATGTATGAACATCTGATATTTGACAAAGTAGCTAAAATTATACAATGGAAAAAAGAAAGCATCTTCAACAAATGATGTTGACATTACTGGGTGTCAACATGTAGAAGAATGCAAATAGATCCATACCTATCCTCATGCACAAAACTGAAGTCCAAATGGATCAAAGACTTCAATATAAATCCAGCTACACTGAACATCATAGAAGAAAAAGTGGTAAGGAGCCTTCAACACATGGACACAGAAGACTACTTCATAAATATAACAACATTGTAACAGATTCTGAGAACAACAATAAATAATGGAACCTTCTGAAACTTAGAAGCTTGTGTAAAGCAAAGGACACAGTTAATAAGACAAAAAGACAGCCTTCTGAATGGGAAAAGATATTCTCCAACCCCACATCAGACAGATGACTGATATCCAAAAACTAAAGAACTCAAGAAACTAGACATCAAAATACTAAATAATCCGATTTTAAAAAGGGGTACAGATCTAACAGAGAATTCTCAACAGAAGAATCTCAAATGGCTAAAAGACACTTACAGAA
>JAQHUG010000027.1:4449822-4462500 GCA_028555095.1 Dicrostonyx torquatus | reverse complement strand
TAAAATCAAAAACACCAATGATAACCTATGCTGGAGAGGATGTGGAGTAAGGGGAACACTCCTCCATTGCTGGTTGAAATGCAAGCTCATTGCCCTTTCTAACATTGTCTCTGTTACCAACCTTCATGATAGAGTGAGCTACAGTGCCCTGTCTACCGACTTTTTCATTGTTCTTCTTAATTTACTCAGCATAGCTGTCCTAGACTTTAACTTTGAAATGTACTTTACTCTTAATTCTATAGTTCATAAAAAGAGAAAAAAATTGACATACATAAAAATAACCTGTTTTATTTATCTTTTCTATTACATGAAGCAAAATAAACATTGATACTTAACAGTTTTAAGCAAAAAAACATGTTCTTTGATCCCTTTTAGATATACCTTGGTTATATAGTTGTTTATATTTCTTGTCAGTCTGTGTATTACTTTTAATTTTTTTCTGAAATGGGTAACTCCTCTTTCCTCTCCCACAGCTTTCTACCCCCCTTTCAGTCTCAGACAAGTGATTGGTTTAAAATCACAGTTGTGAAGTAGAGCAGGCCTATCCATAATACCCATTAATACAGTGTCCTACAGCCAGACAACATCATTTATAATCTGCTAGGGAGGCTGGGACAGCTCCCTATCCACAGCCTGAGCTTTCCAATTTATTCTGCCTGAGCCAGTGATTTGGGCAGTCAGAAATCTCCCAATAAGCAGTAAATGCATTTTTTTAAAAAAAGAAAATAAATAGAGTTGTACAGAGGTGTTTGCTTAACAATAATCAAATCAAGAAGAACATTTCCAGCTAAAAATAAAAACCCAGGAAAAAAATAAACTCAGGTAATGACGTTTTGTCTATAAGAGAAGAAGGAAACAAGATCTTCTCTAGGGTTGCCATTGCAGGGTATTGCAGGGCCCCTCCTTCCTCCAACCTTTTATATATTTATAGACAATTCTTGCATCTAAAGGTGTTTGTACAAAACAGATTCTGAAAGATGTGGCAAAATAAGCAATGAGAGTGGTAAATTTCTGAGGGATATCTTACATAAACAGAGAGAAAACAACAAAGATAATAACTTTTTTATTGACTTGTCAAGTATACTACGCTCAAATGTACCCAAAGATCAAGGAATAATGGTGAAGGATTTGTTACAGCATAAGGTAGGGTCAAGACTTTGAAAGTTTTATTGTATGTGTTACTTGTAATTTTTCTAGTAATTTTAATACATTTTACTGTTATCTGTCAATCAAGTTTTGCCATTGACTGAATCACTGTTATCATTCGCGGAAAAGATGGTTTTTTTTTCTTTATTTCACTCTTTGATTCATGTTATTCTATTTTCTTGGTAAATTTTTAATCTGCAGACAGGTATTAAAATTTTTAGTAAAATTTGAACCTCAATCTTGAGGAAAACATATTTTTAACGTTAACAATAAAACTAATGCAAAACTTATCAAACTATGGTGGCATGATAGTCAGTGCTAGGTTTCTAAATTTTGATGTATCGTGGGGGAAACAGATTCCTATCTACAAAGACAGAGAACAGGGATGGGTTTTCACAGCAATGTGTCTACAGCCAAATTAAAAAGGAAAATAAATGTATTTTTCACACATTAAATAACTCAAAATTATGTTAAGAAATGAGAAATATACTCCAAGTGAACAAACGTCACTTCCAAACGTGGGGTTGCCAGAAAAGTAAAACTGTTTAAACTACATGTAAAATAATGTAAGTAAACATGGACTATGGGATTTATTTTGTCTGTCATATTTTTCATACTTTGTTTAAGTTTATGGAAAACCAATGGAAGAATGAAAAATATGGCTTCCATTCCACTGGGTTATGATAGAAAATTAGTTCAATTGAAAATTTCAAAGCAAATAAAGATGAAGTGCAGGGAAGGCAGTCTAAGGTAAAGAAAGGTAAGTCTAAAGTGGTGGTCAGGACAGAAGACTCAAGTTGGTGCCTGAGGTAACTCTTACTCATAGCAACAATCTGGCTAGAGAATATTGCCCTGAACACACAAGGAAATAGAATTTCCAAACATCGCCTGTGTGGAAGACATTTGACATCATTTTTCTGTTTCCTGAATTTTATGTCCATGTTCATCTATTCTGGTTACTATAACAAAAGAGCAAACACCAAGTGATTTATAAACAATGGTTATTTTGTTTAACTTGAATTTGGCCAGGTCCTGTGTAGACTGCTATAGTCTCCAAGGGTTTGTATGTGCATCAACTCTTCACTTTCTGTTTGTTTTGTTTTGTGTTTTGTTTTTTGAGACAGGGTTTCTCTGTAACAGTCCTAGCTGTCCTGGAACTAGCTTTTGTAGATGAAGCTGGCCTCACAGAGATCTGCCTGCCACTGCCACCTGAGTGCTATGATTAAAGGCATGCGCCATCACTGCCCGGTTAACTCTTCATTTTTAAATGGAGAAACAGCATGAATTTAGATAGGTAGGGAGATGGAGAAATATTTGGGAGAAGTAGAGGGAAGGGGAGGAAAATGTTCAAAATATATTGTATAAAAAATGAGAAATAAACGTTAAAAAATTATAGAACTGACTTCTGTTGTCAAGTTCAGTATTAAGGCTGTGGCAAATCAAGTATTTGACAAAGGCTAATTGTGTGGCTTATAGCTAATACCTTTTTTGATTTACCCCATCATGTTAGAATGGGCCCGTTAACTTGCTGGAGCTCATCTTTAAAGACTAATGTCAGGAGTGAGGGAAAAGTTCAAGGCATTACTGCCTTCCCCAAAGCTCTACCTTCTAAAGTCATTACCCAGACAGTCAGAATTTTAATAAGGCATTTTGTCAAGACACTAACATGTTAACTATTGTAGTGCCATTATGTGTTGTGTATAACTCTCCATGAGTATGGGCTGAATCTAGTGACTTGACAATTATAAATAGAATATGAGAAGCAAGATTAGATATCATTCCTGAGGGTAGTTGTAAAAGACCAGGGCTCTTATCTTTGTGACACACACACTCTTAGGTTCACTCACATTTTATACTTTGTAAAGTTAGCTGGAGTATTTTGAGCTGGGCTAGGCAGAGGTTTATACGCAAAGAAATACGAAAACCTTTTTCTAACCATTAGTGAGTCTTCAAGACCTTCTATCTAGTGATCCATCAGGAACTAAAAGGCTTAGATGAGGGTGATGGTTTGTTAATGTTATCTGTCAACATGACAGTCTCTAGAATCACCTAGGATCCTGATGGAGGACTACCTTGGCGGTGTAATTTATGTGGGAAGACCTAGCCACTGTGGGTTATGTCAATACCTGGTAGGGATCTTTCATTGTGTAAATGGACAAAAGGAACTGAACAGTTCTAGGCATAATTATCTGTCTCATTCCTGTTTGTGGATAGGATGTGACAACGTGCATCAAGGCTTTTCCGTATTGGTCCTTCTTTTTTGATAGATTGTACCTTGAACTGTGAGAAAATAAACTTTCTTCCTTAAGTTGCTTTCCTCTGAGTATTATATCACAGCAGCTAGAAAAGAAACTAAGATAATAAATGTAGTGACACACCTCTGTAATCTCAGTGTTCCAAGATGCTGCAACAGGGGTTTGCCAGAAATTCATAACCACACTTGGTTACCTGTTGGTTTGAAGGCCAGTCTGAACTACAGAGAGATACCTCATCTCTAAACAAAATAATTCCCCAACCTAAAAAATGTTCATCCCTCAGTAAAGCATTGAATGAGACCTTAGATATTCCTCATATTCTTAGATTATTAGTCTAATTTTGCAAGAGATTATGAAGCAGAAGACACATCCAAGCCATATAATTCTCAATTCAATGAAACTGAGGGAAAATTGATTATTTTCTCATACAATATATACTGACTATAGTTTCCCCTTTCTCTATTTCTGCAAATTTCCCCTCACCTCCTTTCCCCTCAAGATCCACTCCCTTTCTGTCTCTTATTAGAAAATAACAAATATCTAAGAGATAAAACAAAACATGACAAAATAAAATGTAATAAGATGAAACAAAAACTACCATATCTCACAATCAGGAGTCCCACAAAAATACTAATATAATAGCTATAATACATATACTGGAGATTTGGTGCAGACCTGTATAGACACTGTGCTTGCTGAACCAGTCTCTGTGAACTTACACATCTTGCACAACTAATTCAGGAGGTCTTTTTCTCTTGGTGCATGCAGAGCTCTGCAGCAAATGCTAAGGAGAAGGGCTTTGCAGTTGGTAACAGGTTGTGACCATTTCACTTGTACAATGACTTACGGTGCTGATCTCTGGCTACTAGGCTCTACAACAATTTGGATAGCTGCTCTCTTATTTTTAACTCTTGAGGGAGGGAGATGAAAAGAATCAAGAAAAGTAGATTACTTCGTGGAAATAGAAAATACCAGAGATTTATAGGAGATACAAGGAACAGATGGAATTTTAGGGAACATGAAAATAAAGTTCCATAAAAAATATGGATCTACTTGGCATTGTTAACTTTTACTATGCTCCAGTAGTAGAAACTAAAGTTCAGGAAAGGAGCTTTTGAACTTTAATAACTACATGCATATTTGTGTATATCAATAAATTCAAGGTTTTATGAGTGCTTAAAGTTTTTAAGATCTAGCAAGCTTTCTCATAAGATTCTCACTGCAACTGAAATAAAATAACATCATAAACAACCGCTTGGCAAAAGAAAAGAATTTGTGGGATATAAGTGCTATTTCAATCATTTGTGTTTCTTATAAAGCCGGGTAACAAAAGATAACTGTTGCAGGTAAAACCAAACGTTCCAAAGGATCATGGCACAAATAAGAAAGGACATCATCATACTGTGTTTCTCTTAAATGTCTGAGGTTTCAGAAGTGGGATGTAAACCTGAAGCAGGCTCTTCTCTTTACTAGCTCCTGGAGACAGTGCTGTCACAAATTCTGGACTAGGAGGTAGTCTTTCAGATTTAGTCATTTTCTGTGCAGCATGCTAGCAATACCCCCATGAAGAAGCACAGAACTAGGTTTTTGTTGCGTTGGGGAGGAGAAAGGCAATGGTTTGGGTCTGGGCTATGGCAGATATATATCAGGGTGGCTCTTGTTCAGTGGCCGCTCTTATCTTAATCAATAGTCTTACCATGAGAGTAGAAGCTAGGCTTCATTTACTATTGTTGGGAATCTGTAAAATAAAAGAGAATGGTTTATGGCATATTTTTTGGCATGCTGTAGAAAATAGCATTGTTTGATTCTAAAAGCAAGTCGGGGAAGCAGTTTGCAAACCTTCTAGTCCTGCAGAGGACCTAGCCATCTACAAGTCAGGGAGACTGGGAATGAAATGCAGAGTTGGAGAGAAAAACACACAAACTTCTTTATTGAGGGATAAAACCATTTTTTCTTTTTCTTTTTTTTTTCTGTTGCTTATTCTTCTCTGTTCTTTTTCTGGTCTGCTCTTCTGTTCTGATGTTTCCCTTCTTTCTCTTTCCTGATGGTTTTTTCTCACTACTCCTGTAGACTTCCTTCTACCTGACTTTATTTTTACCCCTACAGCTTATATATCCCAGCAGAATCTCAATCAATATAAAAATTAGAGTGTGATCACTTTCTACTTTTCAAGTGAAGGATAACAATGAATACAAGTAAAAAAAAAACAACATGTTTTCCATATGCCTTATATAACTAAACATTTTATATATTACAGGTGAAAACTAATTATTCACAGAAACCCACATACACTCATGTCAAATCAACTTGCTATAGATTAATCAAGTGTAAACATGCAAGGTATTCCTTTTTCAACCAGTTCTTTTACTGACAGGATGCACTTTGTGGTTACAAAGAAAGGACAAATCACTTTATTATTTATCTCAAAAGCTAATATTATAAAATAATCTTAAAAGAATCTCAGATTTAAGCTTTCACATATGAAAATCAATCAGCCATTTCTACATTTAGTTCTCAGGTAGCATACCCACCCATCAGCTGCTTTCTTATTAAATCATATCAGGAAGCTGAAGGCAGAAAAGAGTACAAAGAATCAGTCATCAGTTTTGTTCACCAATCTATTCAAGCAAGAGAGGTATGTCAGCCATCAATACCCAGACTGCCATTGTTCTTGTTCCTAACCTCAAAAAGTGCCCCACTCAACTATTAAAAGTGTGACTTTCTAAACTTTAAATTGTTGCTGAAGATTTTCTACATCAAAGTCATTAACAAAAACACCTTAACCTAACCTTACTAAAATGTTGGAGCCCATGCATGAGGGCCAACCTATCACCAAAGTAACGTACCCCTGATTTCCTTACATCTATGTACACCCAATGAAAAACCTTTAACTGTAGTTGATGACTGGGAAATCAGCAAAACTCATTGTCCCCTGCATTATTATGTGAAATTCTTATAGACACGAAGACACAACAATGATGATAAACATGACTGGATCATAAAAACTGGTTTAGTTCCTCTGTTCTTTTATGTTCCATTTCTTAAAAGTATGTCTACTTATTCTTCTTTCCTTCCTCAAATAAACATGTTCTGAATGGGATATTATTTCATGTTGTAAAGAATAAAATTGTTGCCCAACACAAGCCATGGAACTCTGCATGTAATATCAAGGTCTCTTGTCAGAAAATTTGTGCAAGAAAAAATACTAATCCAAAATGATGGCTCCGTATTCAAAACCTCTTGCCTTGTTGGCTAGGCAAGTATACTATCATATTCAGACTTTCTCCAAAGACAGAGCCCATTAGTTCCTTGTAGATGAACCATAAAGTTGCTGGAAGGGTCAAGTTCAGGCATCTGTGTGTAGTGATAAATCATCATCAACACATGCTTTCTTGGTGACCTGTAAGACATTCTCAGCTATATACAGTTTGCCCTTCAGGGAAGATAAAGAGAGATTTCACATAGGCTCTGTGTAGCGGAACAAAGAAAACTTTTATCAATATGGACTCTTTGATTGGTTCAATTTCTCAAATATTCTAATTATTTCTACAGAAAAAAATCAACACTGTATACCTATTCAAATTACCTACTGAAATAGAAGACAACATGAAAAGGATACTGAGATTAAAGGGCAGAAATTTTTACTGTGGGTGAAATAACATGTTGATAGTTTTTTAGATTGAATTAACATTTTGGCATTCACTTGAGATGAGAGATCATTAGAATACATTGATTCATTGATTGTTTAATCAGAGCACTGACAGATTGTATTACAGGAACTGGGAAGATGGCTTGGTTTCTAGAATGCTTTCTCAGCATGGGAATTTGAGTTCAAATCCCCAGTAACAACATAAAATGTAAGCCATTCCTATGCACATCCGTAATCCCATGCTGGAAAGTAGAGACAGGCACATCCACAGCATTTGCTGGGCACCCAGACTAACTGAACTCAGTGAGCTTAAGAACCAGTGAGAGACACTGTTGAAAACAGAAGGTATATATCAGTTGAGGAAGATTCCTAGTATCAACTTTTGACCTTCATACATATGCACAAAAAGGTGTATATGTTACTACATGCATAGATCCATACACATGCGTAGATCCACACACACAATTGTTTCAGTTCAACCATTTTTTTCTTACTCTGAGTTCTCTGGTTCTGCCTGTGTTCTTTACAGGCTCAAGCAGAGTAAATAAGATGTGATATTTTCTGATTACTGTGCAGTGTGAGAAAGTCCTTTGTGACTGAGAACACATGCTTAAGGAAGTTCACGACAATGGAATCATGTTCAATTCTGATGCCCTGGACAGTTTTATTTGTATGCAATCTGTTGGGGACCTTGAAACAAAACCTAAATCACTAAAGATAATTGGTGAGTGAGAGAAGCCATTAGAAAGTAAAGCTTATAAGCAGGGCCGACAAATGAATTCCATTTGTTTCTAAACCAAGGTCAAGTTTTTATGTTCGGAAATTGATTTTAGAGGTGGTTGTGAGATATAGGCATGTAAACCTCCTAAGCTTTCATTCTCTCACTCTATTGGCTTTTACAGGAATGGCTCACAGCCATAGGACAGACATTCATGTTTATAATGTCTTTTGTGTTAGCTTATGATTGTGCACTTTGTATAGCAGTAACCAATAATAATAATAATAAGTAACACTGCATGTATCATAACTCATTTAATTTGCTCAATCTTCTAAGGCAGGTCCTCTTATCAACTCTAGTAAGGAGGCAATTTCCTCAATGTTTGGAAAACAAGTCAGCTACTTTCTGGGAAGTGAACACTTCAGGAAAAGGAATAGTCTGAATAAAACAAAGAAGAAGCTATGTAACAGAAGGGTGGCAGTGTTCCTGGGGAAACAAAAAGCAAAAGCTTCAGCATCAAGCCCTGCTTCCACTGCAACTGATAAATAGTTGTGGCTCAGATTGGAAGGGGGTTTCTGGAGCCAAAGTGTGTGAAGATAAAGCAGGTGTTTAGAATTACCAGCATGCCAGGGAGATTGAAGCACAATATATATCTGTGTTAAATGGCATCCAGTACAATCTTAAGAAAGGGCAAAATGAATGTTTTGTGACTACACCAGATAAAGCCCGTTACAGTGGAGGCCATTGTACTCCCCGTGCACTTCATCACTTCCAGAAGTGACAGTGTTTTTCTATTTATGGATTAAGGGTAAAACTATCTTATCATTGACTCAGATAGGAAATAATTTGGTATCTGAAATTTGTGAGAAATTTATTATCAATATAGAGAATGTACTTTATCTGAGACAATTTAAAGACATTCTTTGGACAAATGTCATTAAGTTTATGTGTACTTCTCTTGTGAATTCCCATTTAGCTGCAGTCATGAAAGAGTCTGGGCATCTAGACCAGCATGGGGGGATCACTCCAGAGGTCTTGCAAACTGCAGTACCAAGTAACTGTGTTTCCTTCTGTGAGTCTGTCCCTGCCTATCTACCTTTCCCTACATTTTCTATGCTTAAAAAGCGTATTTGTTCCCAGGAGAAATTAAGAGTTTTACAAATGAGCGAGAATGAAGGGATTTCATTATCATTAGCCACAGTCTATAAGAACCACAGAAGGGGGTCCTGCAAGACAAAATGCGTAGAAAAGGTGAAAAGAAAAAAAATACAAATAGGAGGAAGTTGTACAAAACATTAAGATAAAGGGGGACATACAGACAGATGTAGTAACTGGTGTAACAATAATGTTGATGCTAGAATTTAAATACCAACAACACAAAAAGTAAATCAAGATGGAAAACTGACACTGATATGCAGTAGTGTTTTGTATGAGGTTGCAGTTCATTTAGTGTCAAAAGAGAGTGCTTTATCTTTAAAAGACTGTGTGTTGTGCAATGGTAATTTCTCTGCATTATTTTTTAACACACAGTGAACTTTCCTAAAGCAAAGGCGACAGAAGTAAATAGTTACTGCTGAAAATATGAAGGAACATAACACAAAAGAAAGCTGCAAGAGTAAACAGAGGGATTATAAGAGCATCAAGATACACATAAACAAATAATGGCAAAAGTCTGTTTTTCCCTATCAATAATGACTGAAATACAAATGGACTTAAATGTACAGTCAAAAGTCAGAGTACATAACTTTTAAATAAAACACACAGCAGGTTATTCAAAAGGAAAATTGGGACAGTAAGAAGGCTCAAAAAATGAGGACACTTGCCACCAAGCCTGATGACCTGAGTTCAATCTCTGGGATCCAAATAGTGAAAGGAGATAGCAAACTCCTGCATGTTGACGTCTGACCTCCCAACAGGCTCCTGGCATGTGTACACCCACACAGATACACACACAAAATAAATAAAAAGATGCTATTTTCTAAAGTGAAATTTTTATACCTAGAAATAAACATAGGGTGAATGCAATGGATAGAAGATAGCACACACATGTTGAGAAGAGGATAAGAGCAACAATGAATAAATGGGACCTCCTGAAACTGAGAAGTTTCTGTAAAGCAAAGGACACAGTCAGTAAGACAAAAAGGCATCCTACTGAATAGGAGAAGATCTTCACTAACCCCACATCAGACAAAGGCCTGATCTCCAGGATATACAAAGAACTCAAGAAACTGGACATAAAAATTCTAAATTCCCCAATCAAAAAATGGGGTAATGATCTGAACAGAGAATTCTCTCAGAAGTTCAAATGGCCAAAAGATACTTAAGGTCATGTTCAATTTCCTTAGCGATCAGGGAAATGCAAATCAAAACGACTTTGAGATACCATCTTACACCTGTCAGAATGGCTAAAATCAAAAACACCAATGAGAATCTATGCTGGATAGGATGTGGAGTAAGGGGAACACTCCTCCATTGCTGGTGGGAATGCAAACTTGTGCAACCACTTTGGAAATCAGTGTGGCGGTTTCTCAGGAAACTGGGAATCAACCTACCTCAGGATCCAGCAATACCACTCTTGGGAATATACCTGAGATGCCCAAACGTTCTACAAAAGCATTTGTGCTACTATGTTCATAGCAGCATTATTTGTAATAGCCAGAATCTGGAAACAACCTAGGTGTCCCTCAATGGAAGAATGGATCCAGAAAGTGTGGAATATATACACATTAGAATACTACTCAGCAGAAAAAAATAATGACATCTTGAATTTTGCACCCACTATTCCAAGAAAGATGGTTTAAATAAAAAGTGCCAAAGGAGGACATCATGTGACAATCTCCTAAACAGGTTGATCCACTGCAATGTTTTGTTTGCTAAACCTCTAAGTTCTCAAATATATGAAAGAAAGAAAATATTGGTACAATTGAAGGTAGAAATAAGTAGGAACACCGAGACTTCAAACAATGAACAGAACAACAGAAAACATAGTAAGAAAGGTAGATGGAAAACAGGGCTTTGATGATGCTATGGGATGCTGATCTAATGGGCATACTCAGAAAACTCTAGGAAGCAGAGGTTGTCTGTATGATATTCCACAGTAATCAAAGCAAACTGCAGAATCAATGCAATCTTAACCAAACTCCAAAAGTCATCTTTTTTTAAGTGGGAAGTTTTATTGTAAATGACTTACATTACGAAAGAGTGCCAAGTAGCTTGAAGCAACTTAGAAGAGGAGGAAGCTGAGTGATTTACATTATTTAATTTTAAACCATATTATACAGTGTAAGTCACTGAAACAAGACCAGCAGATGAATCAGCAGAATAGCAGAGACCCCATCGATGATGCCTCCTGTATAAGAAACCTGGATTCTACAATTTAGAATGGTCTAAAATGATAATCTAAATGGAAAATACAACCCAACTATTTTCCACAGGGAAAGAATTATACTTCTCAAATGTACATGCCCCTGAGGACTCAGTTACAACAGGGGCCAATCTGGGAGAGAAATGGTGAGCTATTAATATGCAGGTAAAGGCAGTGTGCAAATTGAGGCAGTTTTATTAATAAGGTCACGATATAAAGGGCCATATTCACTTTCACTTGATCATTCAGTTCGCCTCGTCATAATCCTTTTACCAGTGCTGTGCTAAACATAACATGCCCTAGAGCATTGTGTATTCCCTTCTAATGAAGTTGAAGTTAATTTCCTGAACATCTTGATTTTAATCACCTCTTCAGTGCCTGCTATTGAATTTTTTGCTGAAGTTTTAAAGTCAGATTTTTTAAAATGTTTTTTCTTCCCAATTCATCTTTCCTTCTTCTCTGAGCATAGAAATGACTGGCAATTTTACAGTCCATCATTTGAAAAGGCCTCCCCGAAGGACTTACTTGTAGAACAGGCAGATGCCGTTGTGAGTCTAGACGGCTTCTCCCTGTGTTCATCATAGCTACACTGTGGGTTGCTGAGCAGATATGATGCACATAGCACCCCTCTGCCAGCCATCCATCCCCAATTTCAAAGCATATGCAAGGCTCAGTAGCCACAGTGCACTGCCAATTGCGGTTCAAACAGGAACAGGCTGAATGCTACTTATCATTCCAAATCAGCAGAGACCACCGAGAAGTGATGGATTTTAAGAATCATCTTCTTGAATATACAGAAGTTGAACTTTATTAAGACAGAAATGCAGGGGGATGTGAAGCTGATATTTGTTATCCTGTTCAATTCAAGCAGTCGTTCTTATAAAACTATGAGACTGTATCTCAGCATGAAGTCAGAAAGTTGGACATGGAAATGAATCACTGTGATTAATGAATGTTGAGCTGTCATTAGAAAAGGGACATGACAGGGTTCCTTCAGAAGGGGTGTGTGTGCTGTTGTTTGACGACAAAGCATAATATATTGAAATTAAACATATTTTTCTCCTTTCAAAATCATATAGGCACTGGAGCATGACCAGGGCTAGAAGATTGCAAATTTACTAGGCTTTGCTCATCCTCCAAGGCATTTATCTTTTGGGGCTTAACCCTCACTGACAGATATTAGAAGCTCTGCTAAAACTGCAGGGTGTCCTGTTGTTATAGACCTGGGGCAAGAGGAAGGAAATATTTTGTGTAACTCTTTGTCTCTGACTCTTGGCAACTAGAAGAGCAAACAAGTCAAGGACCCTATCTAGATAGCTGCTTAACCAAGGTATTTATTAAACAAAATGTATTTGTTAGATCAAGATGAGTGAAACTATTTCTCCCATTACTGCCCCATTCTTGCTCTGACTCTGTTTGTATGTTTCTGTTATTATATGTAACCTTTTCTGTTGTTATTAATATGCTTGTAGAATTTGTCAATTATTATATACCATTGTACATACTACTCTTGGGTGTGCCCAATCATACTACAAAAGCATTTGTG
>JAQHUG010000027.1:4401879-4415645 GCA_028555095.1 Dicrostonyx torquatus | reverse complement strand
TTAGCAGCACTATTCACAGTAGTCAGTATGTAGAACCAACATTGAAATCTTCGGTGTAAGAATGGGTAAAGAATAAATGAAATATCTATATAAAGAAATATGATACTATCACCATAAAAACAAAGTCTGCCATTTGCACCAACATAGCAACTACAGAATACGACACTGATTGACTCAAGTAAGTCACTGAAATATATAAACCATATGGCCTCAGTAACTTACGAAGAAAATATAGAAGTATGGGATGAAATATAGAAGGAGGCCTTGTAGAAGAGTGTATGGAGTTGGATAATGCATGCTGCACACTTATAAGGAAGTATACTGATTATAGTTAACTTATATAATTAATCAGAAAATGTAAAATACAAAAGTAATCTGTCTACTATTGCAATAAAGTTGCATTTGTTAGAAATTGATTAGTAGAATTTATGTGTCAGTTGCAGCTCTAAGAATAACCACTGAGAACTGAAGCAAAAAACAGTAATCAAGAACAATATAGAACATATTTTATTATAAAGCAAAATAATAACAGAAGATAGAAGAACAAAAAAAATATATTCATCTAAAACAAGGAGAAAAATGTCATTATTGGACTGAATGCACACTGATTGCTGCAATTAAGCTGAAAATTATTTTCCAAATATGCACCTTATTGTCCCTGTGGTGTAAAGAAATACAGGGAATGGCAGGAAAAACAAACTTCCCACTTTCCATAAAATTAATTGCCCAAACAGTCTTAAGAGACAATCTATTTTATTCTTTTCTCCCAATCCTTTGCTTTTGCAGCTTGAGCCGCTTTAATGTCTGTAGGTATGTTTTCTGCATGTAAAAGATTTGCAAGTATTTGTTCTTACTTTTTCTGTGTGGTTTCCTCTCGCTGGCCCTTTGTTTGGTGGAATATGAAAAAGAAACAGCAATTATTTGAACAAATTTTAGTTTAGTTTTATATACAGTTTGGTTAGAAAACTACAAATTCAACAATTTGTCAAGAGAGAATTTTATAACATTTGAAGTCACACTATTTCATCTTGTATGTATTTTATAATATGTAATTTTAAACATAGTTTCAAGTGTGAGACCATTATCTACATACATTTATTTTATAACAATATTGAAAATCCCAAGAGTAGATTGTTTGAATAACTGGCCATTTTTCTTTACGGATATTTTCTGTAATAGCTTATGGCACTTGGAAGGAAAGAAAGATATTGAAATATCCTTCAGGAAGAAATAATCTTTACTCCAGTTTGATTTACAGTTAATGATGGTAAGTTCCTAGTGATATTCTCAATCAGTCTTAGAGCTGTGAACTAGATATACAGCTCAGTTGTAGAGTGAATCCCCACCATGGCAAGTGCTTAGCATTCAGTCCCCATCATTACCATCAAATGAGCAAGGATTTGGTGTATATCTCTGATAAAGGAGTGTTTACCTAGCATGTGTGAAGCATGCCATAAATGCTATGGTGGCTTATTTATACAATATCATAATTCAAGGCTGCATGAAGACCAGAAACTCAAGGTCACCCTTAGCTAAAAAGCAATTTCATGGCCAGATTGGGATACATTAGACTTGGTGACAACCTGTATTTTGACATGAATTTACCTTCCACCCAAACAAAGCATAAACTAGTCAAATGTAATACATATGAAAACTATTGTATACTATCTTTAAATACATAAAAAAATACCAAAATCTTTTCTTTGCTCCTCCCACTGCAATTAGACTACTGCAAGCAGTCTGGGCATACTATGAAGTTCTGACCTGCCTACAGTGAAACAGTCCCAGAGAGGGGAAAGGCTCTTTGGGGCAACCACAAAAGGAACCCCAAAGGAACTAGTCAGTTTTAAGGATAGTCTATGAGGAAATATGTGTTCTAAATAATCATAATATTGTTCATCAGTCATATTCTTCTCACTAGGCATTCTTCCTTCCTACCAGCAACTACAGACCTAGGATGTGGGTGATATCTCAGAGCAAGCAGCAGACTTAAAGGATTAATGATGGAAATGAACAAGACAAAGCTGTCATTGAATCACAATTTGAGGTGGCTCAAAATAAAAGGTCATGAGAGGATGCTAAGTATCTTTCTCTATCACCTACTGTTACTTTATTTCTTTAAGACAGAACCTTGTATTCAACTGGACATTTGATATTTATTTAGACTGGGTGGTCAGCAGTCTCCTTGTATCTATTTACCTCTGCCACCCAACTCTAGGGGTGTGGGTACAGCCATCTCCAACCATGCCTGGCTTCTTATATCAGTGTTGGAGATTCGAACTGAGGTCCTCATGCTTACATATCAAGTGTTTTCACCCACTGAGATTTCACCCCATCCTTAGATATGCAAACTTTTTTTATACAATCATAAATGTTCCATGTTTTAGTTATGCTGTTAAAAGCCATTGTTTATATTAAGTTCAAATGT
The DNA here is from genome assembly GCA_028555095.1 of Dicrostonyx torquatus. Taxonomy (NCBI): domain Eukaryota; kingdom Metazoa; phylum Chordata; class Mammalia; order Rodentia; family Cricetidae; genus Dicrostonyx; species Dicrostonyx torquatus. The sequence goes on along the minus strand of JAQHUG010000027.1, from coordinate 4,413,217 downwards.
AACTGAGATTCCTCTATTTTTATTTGCTAACTTAGACAATCTTTTCTTATTTGTATATTACTTAAGATTGTTTGTAGCCTACATTTCTTTTACAGAAATATTATTCTCATTTTATTATTTTCTTACTTTTTTTCTTGTGGTGTTATTCCTTATTAATTTTTAGCTATCCTGGAGCACATAAACTTTGGATTGATTTATATATTCAGCAAAGAATTTTATTTTGACTTATGTATTGCAACTGGATAATTTCTTAATAAGTGAGTTGGAACAACTTATTGTTTTAAATGATTACTATGTTCTCATCTCCCATCCATTGGTGAGCAATGGAAGAGAGAACTTGATAGAGAGAGCCACTATGGGGTTAGGGAGAAACCTGGTGCTAGAGAAATTCCCAATAATCCACAAGGATGACCCCAGCTAAGACTCCTAGCAACAGTGGAAAGGGATCCCAAACTGGCCTACCCTTGTAATCATATTGATGAATACCCCCACTATCATCATACAGCAACTGACAGAACCAGAAGCAGAGGTCCACAGCCAAGTACCAGACTGAGCTTCGGGAGTCCAGTGGAAGAGAAGGGAGGTCAAGATCATGACAGAGAAATCTACACACAGTTGAACCAAGCTCGTGGAAACTTATGAACTCTAAATCGACAGATGTGGGGCTTCCATGGGATCAAACTAGGCCCTCCATTTGTGAGAAACAGTGCTGAAGCTTGGCCTATCTGTGAGGCCCCTGGCAGTAGGACCAGGATCTATCCATGGCACATGAACTAGCTTCTTAGAGCCCATTGCCTGTACTGGGATGCCATGCTCAGTCTTAATACAGGGAAAAACTCTTGGCCCTGCCCCAATATAATATGCCAGACTTTATTGACTTCCCATGGGATCCCTTAACCATTGGGAGGAATGAACATGGGGTAGAACAGAGAGGAAGCAGGGGGTAAGGAGGAGGGGTTGGGGTTAGATGAGAAATGTAGATAAAATGTAAAATGAAATAAAAATTAAATTAAAATAAAAATGGTTAATGTTCCTTCTCAAATCTAATTTTATATTATCATTTTAATTTTATTTTAAAAAGTAATCTTTATTAGTTTGTGGGTATGACTGTTTTATCTGCATGTATTATATGCATCGCATGCTTGTAGTGTCTGGGCGGCCAGAAGAGGACATAAGAACCGAGTTACAGAGGTTGTGCATTGCCAGAAAGGTGATTAGGATGGGACATGGATTGTCTGGAGCAATGCTTTTAAGTCCATTATACTATCATTTACTGCCTATGAGCTTAATTTTTTTCACATTAATTTTTTCTTTGTTTTTATAGTTTTCTTTTCCTACCACTTGTTCATTTCGTTTTTTATTTTTGTTCTTTCTTTTTTTTATACCTTTCTACTAGCAATTGTGAAGCTCATATTGAAGGAGAATGCTATGTGATTTTTGTTGCTCCTATCTACTTATTTGTATTAAATTATTTATATATGGTCCATTGTCTAGGGCCATCTCCTTCTCCAGGGTTTGGCTACTGCTACTTACAATAAACCATGGGGGAAATTATTATTCTGCTATCAGTAGACCAAGCCCCAGCTGCAGTCTACATCTGTTTGGGACGTTTTTACAGACAATACACATTAGTGTTATCAGTCTTTAGAAACAAAATCCTAAAATATCCAGCTTATAACTACTATGTCTTTAATGTTTTCTCCAATAAGCAGAGTCACCTCTCACATAACCTAGAACATCAAAAGTCATCACAATGGACTGCTGCAGTGAGGGAAAATAACTATCATGGAATATAGAATGTAATTTTGAAATATTTCCAAAATTCATAAAGGTGGGACAGAGATAAAAATAAAGAAAAGTGGCTGTGAAACTTTGCAAATGAAAAATAACCTAAAACCCATAAAACCCAAATCCCAAATTGGACATGCAGGAGAGAAAAGAGAAAGAAAGATTTAATCATAAACTTAATACAATACGTTATTTTAAGGGAAAAGGGCATAAAATGAATCACCAAGTTCCATAAAAATATTTAGGAGTTTTTTCTTTCAAATATTAAGAAATAACAAGAAATTAGATATTGATAGATAGACATCTGGCTTAAAGATACAACTGTACTCATTGAACAGATTCTCAAAGAATTCAAACAAAACTCACTGTCTTCTCCAACCGAACCCTTGAGGCTTCTGACCAGATGTAATCAAACACATGTGGAAAATTGTATGAAAAAAATGAAATTATTTCACACAATTTAAATACACAAATTATTGCATAGTAAAACATGGATCAGCATCATGCCACAGTATCATGTTATATTACTATAATAAGTAACATGTAATTTATTCTTAGGAAGTATTCTTTGATGACCTTGAAGCTGTAGGAGCTACTATATAAAGAGGAAAGACTAGGCCAGCAATACGGCTCAGTGGCTAAAAGCACTTGCCATGCAAGACTGATGACCCTGAATTCAAACCCTGAAACCCTCCATAGAAGGAAAGAAATGAATCCCAAACATTGTCCTCTGAGTTCCACACAACTGGCATTGCATAAAAACACTCACATTCATGCACACACTTTATAAACATGCAAAATGCCACCACCACCAACAGCAATATAGTGAAATAGAATCTATGTATAAAAGAAACAGAAACTCCATCTTTAAGCTATGAGAACCTCATGCAACAGATTAATGTAAAATCATTGAAATTATATTTTCAAAGACTGCTTAATGACCAAAGAAAACTACTCATTAAAATTGTAAATGAAGAAAGAGTCCTTCAAAAGTCATGCTATTTGTTTTAATATGTGATAAGTTACAACATCATCTCTGTATCAATACGGCAAAGGTACTTTGGTTATCATGTTCTGCAGTTAAAAAGCCATGTGTTTACTCTTTGTAGTATCTGGGAATCATAATTTCAAAGCAATTTGTGACAACTTGACAGTAGTGGAGTCTGTCATGTGCAGTCATTGACCATGTCCTGTTTATAGTGCTGTTAGTAACCCTCCCTCCACACGCATCTAAATGAATTGCCATGGATATTAAAGCACTAAACTCCCTATATGTAGTGGTATTGTTGCATTACAAAAATAATTTGTGAATGAACACATTTCCAATAAAATGCCTCAGGAAATTAGAAATATTTTAACAAAACAATGTATTTTTGGAATCAGCAAACAAGAGCATTATATTAAATTTTCTTTAATTTTGAACAACATAATAAGAATTAGAAAATGAAAGCAAAACAAATGTTTCTGGATAGTGTGTTGTATACAGTGCCCTTGGAAACCACCAGTGTACACTGGGGAAATATGTGTCTGTCCATTTACTGTCCTTTTGATTCAAGTCTACAGAAATCTGGATACCTGATTTTAACTCCTGGAGACCATTGATAGTATTAAATAACATACTTTCAACTTATTTGTTTTCTTGCACTATCCTGCTTATGTATTGAATAGCAGAATATAGAAGACTAAAACTAAATATTGGTCATTTCTTGAAAGGTCTCCACATGTATTTGAAGATTCAAGAATATTAATACAAAGTAATATGCTATCCACAGTTATGTGTTTCTAAACATTGATTTAAATTCTCAAGGCTATGTTTTTGTCAGATAATTTAGAATATATTATCGTTTATATATTTGCAGTAATATAGTCATAAATTTCCTTAAATGTGAAGAAATTTGCCTCTTTAGTCACTATTCTATTTGAAAACTCATAAAGTTGCTAAGTTTTCTCTAATTACACTGAAAGGTACTTGTGTTCAGAAAAAAAGGCAATATTGATTCTGGCAAGTAAGTTCAGAGTTTAGGGGCATTAGAGCTTCTAGAGATCCCAGGTCCTCTATAGAGCTACATGAGAATTACACATGCACAGGCACATATCCTACAACCAACAAAGACACACAATTAAAAATCCAAAAGGATTGCTGGGTCCTGAGGTAGATTGATTCCCAATTCTCTGAGAAACTTCCATACTGATTGCTAAAGTGTCTTAGTTTGCACTTCCACCATGATGCAGGAATGCTCCCCTTGCTCCACATCCTCTCCAGCATAAGCTGTCATTGGTATTTTTGATCTTAGCCATTCTGACAGGTGTAAGATGTTATCTCAGAGTAGTTTGGATTTGCATTTCCCTGATGGCTAAGGATGTTGAGCAATTTCTTAAGTATCTTTTGGCCATTTGAAATTCTTCTTTTGAGAATTCTCTGTTTAGAACTGTACTCCATTTTTGATTATATTATTCGGTCATTTGATATCTAGTTTATTGAGTTTTTCCTATATTTTGGAGATCAGGATTTATGCCTAGTGCTTAAACTGGCATCTAGGAGAATGTGGTCTTTGGAGGGATACCTTGCTAAAACCTTTCTGAGGAATGGATGGGGAAGGCTGGGAGGAAGGTAGAGGAAGTGGAAACTGGGATAGCTGTGTAAAATGAGAAAAAGTTGTATTAAAAAAATCTTAATAAAAAAGAAAAAAATTCAAAAAATTTTTATAGATGTAAAGTGTTGTAAACAGGTGGAGGAGAGGTGCGGGTTTTATGTTCCCAGCACCTGGCTCCCAACCCCCAGCAGCTGGCCCGCTCAGCCGCTGGTTGCTTGCTTATGCCCAAAATAACCACATGACAATTATATTCATTTAAACTCTGCCTGGCCCATCATCACCAGCCTCTTCTTGGCTAGCCCTCACATCTAAACTAACCCATTATAAAAGTCTGTATGTCACCACGAGGTGGTGACTTACCGGAAAAGTCTAACTTGCATCCATCTGCAGTGGGAGCCTCATGGCGACTGGCTCACTTCCTTTCTTCCCAAAACTTCCATTCTGTCTACTCCACCCACCTAAGGGCTGACCTATCTTACAAGCCAGGCAGCTTCTTTATTCAACCAATGAGAGTAATACAAAATACAGGAGAACACTCCCACATCAGTTAAGTAGTAAATAATAGAGTTTACATTAAAATGAATATTTTCCCATTTTAGAAGTAGAAGCTGTCCTCTTTAAAATTATATGATAGAATATTAGTATTTTATGTCACAAACAGAAGTTCTTTCAAATTAATATTTCATATTATTAGATAAGCTTATAAGTTTGAAAATGTCTATAATAGTGATTTGCATGTTTAAGACACTTAGCAGTGGCAAGAATCCAATGAGAAAAACTACTATTTTATTATTTGATTAAAGGATTACTCAAAAAGATGAATACCATGTCTGTTACAGGGCTAAGGACTAATGGCTAGTTAGGTAATAGATCCTGAGTGAGAATTTTTTAGTATTACTGTGCAAAAGGAGCATAATATTACAGACTCCTAATGACTTATCCATAGGGGAATGCACCCCTGAAACCTCATCAGCAAAGTTCATTTTGGGAGTAGATGGTGACTAACGCAGAGACCCACACTTGGTCAAAGTGTAGAGCATAAGGGATTGTGGAATATTCAGCCCTGAATGGGACATCTGTGTTACATACCCTCCTCCAGGGGTTGGGAACCACTGGAAACAAAGGAAGGAGGATTGTAAGAGCCAGACCCGGTAGATGAGTACAATGTAACAATGTTTTCCAGACACAACAGGGTTATGACAGCATGCAATACCTGTTTAAAGGTGCAGGGAATTTCATTAATAATGATTACAGTGGTACCTAGTTCATAAAACATAATTTATAAAGTAAGTAAAGTTCGGGGCTGGAGAGATGGCTCAGTGGTTAAGAGCATTGACTTCTCTTCCAGAGGACCCGGGTTCAATTCCCAGCACCCACATGGCAGCTCACAACTGTATGAAAGTGATTTGACACCTTCACACCAATGCATATAAAAAAATAAAAAGTTAAATAAACCATAAAAATATTTTTAAAAAAATGTAAGGAAAGTTCCAGAGGAATGAAAGCAGGGACACATACCATGGCTTTGTGTAGATGTTATTTTGCAAGTATTCCCAAAACTCTAGAAAATTGTACTTCGCTTAGAGTAAAAGATACAAATATAACCTATAATATTGTTTTTATAAGTTAGTCATAAATTGAACTTTAGAAGTTATACTTTCACGTTTAATTTCATGGTACTGTTGATTATAAATTATTTCTGATTTCTAAGATAGATAAAAGAATGTTTTTGCATTTCTATGGATTATGTTGAGGTCAAAATAAGAACAGATTTTGTGGACTTTAAAATATGCCATATGTGATTTTTTTCTGAGCAGTTTTATGGAAATAGAATCAATGATGATCTATGTAAATTGAATTAAGCCTGTTCTGTAATGAAGGCATAGCCAAAATGACATTTAAATGCCTTTTCTAGTCCCAGATTTAAAATTTTCCCATTATACTTAAGTTTTTAACAGCAAATGAGAAGTCTGTATATATTATTGATTGGTTTGTATTATTTCACAATAAAATGAAACACTTTATGCCTTCCAAAGCAGTACAGTATATTTTTAATAGCTTTGCTAAATATTTCCCTGATCAATAATCATATTAACTTCAGCTTCATGTGTCCCCCATGCAGTTTTTTGGGCTGGTCTGCTTGTGTCAGTGGATGATTCTAATTGTGGCTGCTATCAGTTCTCTAAGATGAGTAGAGAATGGATTATCTATACAGGGATATTTGCATCACCTGGTACACCAGCAAGAGCCAAATTGTGCTCACTTTGTATTTCTCCATTTTATTTGATAGCTAAGTCACACATTTCAGTGAAGTATATATATGCTTTGATATCTAGTACATATAAGAAATTCAGCATTTCATTACATGTAAGTGAGTAGAAATACCTTATAGAACTCAGTTTGTGAACTTGCATCTTTACAATAAGGACTGATAACACTTGTGGTCTTAGAGTTGGAAGATGACTAGGCATCAGATTTTTCCTACTCTAAAACGCACAAAATCACCAAAATATTTAGATTATTTTAAAGAATAGAGAAAATAGTTGTGCCATTCTAACTGTACACATTTATTACTGAGTTCACAATTCCTTATAGGAATTATTGTGAAGTCAATTGTAAGGAAATGGGGATATGATGGAGAACAAAGAAAATGAGCGTGGTAATCCTAATGAAATCATAGGCAGATGCTAGTTTGTGAAATAGAAGGCTAGCTGTTCTCTTACAGGGAGAGGCAGTCGATGTGAGAGAAGTGGGGCTAAGCACGTCAGCTCAGACTCCTCTGAAGGCTATGACATCTTTTTATCTCTAAGTACAGTCTGGAGACTGGGTTATATAACCTGTGTATTAGTGAAGGCTCTGCTTAAAATCTCCTGTGTATGCAGGGTTTTCCCCAATTACACTGGCTAAATTGGTTTAAAAGTGTAATTCTCTGCTTTCCTTCTCTCAATGATCAACACCATCTTCATCTGAGGGGTTGCAAGACCATCATGAGAGTCAGGTGTTAATGTTTACACAATCCATAGGAGCTGAGTACCCATCCTGTACATTCATTTAATAATATGCTAGATAAGTTGAGGGCACAAAACTCAGGGATACCACATCTATAATTTAAAATATAGTGTCAAGAAGTTATAAATTAATATGAACCAGGAAGTTTATATATAAATTATTCAGATTCTTAAAAATCTATGAAGAATCATTGTTCATTTTTTTAAAATAAATTTAGGAAGTTTAGAGTTTACCAACATTGAGACAAATTATCCCAATTTAGATTGGTCCTGTTTGTCCTGTTCACCACACTGTCTTATACCTTTACATAAAATATTTTGTCAACAGAATACATAAAGAAGCATTTAATATTTAATATATGTATTAAGCACTTGCAAATTCACTTGTTTCCATAATTGTCATATATTTAATCTTCTGATGTCAACTTTTCCAAAATTATACCAGCTAATTAAAACGGCATGTTCCAGTATACATATTAGATTGTTAATAACTCACATTAATGTTTTCTCTTGAAAACTTATTATAGGCAATGAAAAGAATCAACATTACCACTTTCAATCTGTTGTGGGAGGCTGCTAGTGTGTTTCACCTGCATAGACCTGAAATAATCACACAGAAATTGTATTATTTGCAATACTGTTTGGCCAATAGCTTAAGCATATCGTAACTAACCTATCTCCATTAATCTGTGTATTGCCACATGGCTGTGGCTTACTGGCAAAGTTTCAGCATCTTTGTCTCTGGTGGTGGCTTCATGACTTCTCCTGACCCCGCATTCTTTCTATCAGCATTCAGTTTAGTTTTACCTCCCTAGCTGTGTTCTACCCTTTCACAGGCCCAAAGGAGCTTCATTATTAAACAATGATATTCACAGCATACAGAGGGGAATCCCACAACACCTAACGTGCATAAATACAAAATAAACATGCGTTGATAGATACAATTTTAATGACATAATTGAAACTAAGAGCAACTCTTGAGACACATTTCATTTTGAAACTATTTGATTTCAAATTATTCCAAATAATTTAACCACTTATGTTTAATCAATCACACATCTTCACAGCCATACTTTACATCATCCTTTCTATCTATACCTTTAAGGTCAATTCTACTTGGATCTTTACTGAGGTCCAATTCACACCAAAGATGGTAATGCCTCTGTTCCCATTCTATGTACCAGGCTATAAATCAAATAGATGAGGGAATGTCTATGACATGGCTAAATTGCAAAAGGTAATTATCTTCAGGATATTTGCCTTTAGGAGTAGTTTTGAGTTTGTTTTCCCCAGAGTAATTTTAAATTCTTCATAGAATTAAAAACAGCACAAAGACAAATACAAATTTTGACTTCACATCTTATGAGAATAATTTCCATATCACATTTACACTCATGGCTATCTATGTACAGAACCAAGTGTTGAGGGCTTTTTTATGTATAAAATTATATCATATTCAAACAAACTTTAACTTCTTCCTTTCCTATTTCACATTTTTCTCTTCCAGTTGTCATAGTACACAAGTTAAGACTTCAAGTAATGTATGGAATAGGGGTGGAGGGGGTTGACGTTTTGTCAAAAGTCATTTCTGCATTTAATAATAATATACTGATGAGTGTAGAAAAGACAGTTGAGCTAATTTAGCTTCTGATCATGCTAAAGTGGCACAAAAAGTCAATCATGGGAATGAAAATAGTCTATTTAGTAAATGGTGCTCAGGAAACTGGAAACTTATACACAGAATGTGGAGCTAGCCTGTCTCTCCTTCTCTATGAAAGTCAGTCCAAGTGGAGCAATGCCCTTAGCTTAAGTTCTGAATCTTTGAAAGTTCTTAAGAAAGACTTAGGGATGGGGGACAACTTTAAAAACTAAGTATAGATAATTAATTTATAAATAGAATACCAATAGTTCAGAAAATAATAGCAAAAATTTGACAAATAGGATTGCACTGAATGAAAAAGATCTTGTCTAACAAAGGAAAAATACCAAAATGAAGACAAAGGCTATAAAATATAAACTCATATTTTTCAGCTATTCAGGACACAGTTTAGTCTTTAGAATACATATGAAGAAAAGAGCAAAATTAAAATGAAATAATGCACCCAAAATCTAATCAATTAATGGACAATTAAATTAAATGACAATCTTCAAAAGAAGCACCGATGAACAACAAATGTGTTAAAAATTTTTTAATGTGTTTAGTCATCAAAGAAATGCTAATCAAAATTTCTTTGTGATTTCCTCCCACTCTGGTCAGAATGGCTAACCTCAGGAATACAAACAAAGAAATGTGATTGAAAAGGAATAAACTTTATAGTTTTGATTGTGAACCTAGCCTTTAATGGCTGAGTCATATCCACAGTATACTCAATTATACTATAGGGGCATGTACTCAACTATTTTTATAGAAGGTTCATATGTATAGCCATAACCTTGAAACAACCTAGATGTCTCTCAGCCAAAGAAGGGATAAAGAAAATGCATTTATTTACACAATGGTGTAAAACAATGACATTAGGAAATCTGCAGGCAAATGGATGGAGCTAGAAAAAAAATTCTTTCTGAGTGAGGTAATCCATATCAAGAAAAAAACAATATGGTATGTACTCACTCATAAGTGGATAATATCTATAAAATAAAGCATAACTATGTTACAATCAACAGACCCAGGGAGATTAAGTAACAATGAGTATTCATTGGGGATACCTGGATCTCCCTGGGAAGGCAAAATAGAAGAAATTTCATGAGTGAACTGTGGAGGGTGGGAATGGGAACATGAGAAATCAGGATAGAAGAGATGGATGGGGAGAATATTCGAAGAGACTATTGGAAAGGGCAGACATTTTGGTGTCAGGTAGAAACTTGGTGCAAAAGAATCTCACAGGGATCTACAAAGATGATCTCGGCTAAGACTCCTAGTGATACCAGATATGTAGCCTAAACTGGCTGCCTCCAATGACTGGGCAATACATCAAGTGGAGGGTTTGGGACACCAACCCAGCCTCATAATATTGCACCAACAGACTGTCCTGCCTGTGAGATATGATTGGATAAGGGTGGCTTAGAGATTGTCAGAGTGGCCAACCAATGACTGGTCTAGGCTTAAACCCATGGCATGAGAGTTATCTCACACCTGACACTGCTTAGAGCACCAAGGCGACAGGTTAGATGACCCAGATAACTACTTAGAAATAAACATGACTGGAGAGAAAAAAATATCAATGTAACGATGGCTAAGGATATTCTGCTATACTCATAGACTGGTGCTAAGTCCAATTATCATCAGAGAGGCTTTATCCAGCAACTGATGGAAACAGATGCAGACCGACAGCCAAACACTAGGCAGAGCTCTGGGAATCCTGCAGAAGATGGGGAGAACGGATCCTAGAAGTTATAGGAGTCAAGGACACCACAAGAAAACTCACAGAATCAACTAACCTGGACTCATAGGGGCTCACAGAGACTGAATCAGGGAACCTACGTGGGACTGACATAGGTACTCTGCATATATCTTATAGCTGTGTAGCTTGATCCTCTTGTGGGACTCTTAACAGTGGGAGTAGGGTTTTTTTCTGACTCTTTTGCTGGGAGTCACTCTTCATACTGTGTGTCCTTGCCCAGCCTTAATACATGAGGAGGTGCTTAGTCTTACTGAACTTGATGTGCCGTGTTTTGCTGATATCCATGGGAGGCACAACTACCGGAGGTAGTGAACATACCTCTTTCATGTTGGTCAATGGAAGTCAACAGGCAGGGCCACATAATTTATCCTAGTCACACCCACTTAGCACTGAAAAAAGGCTCCCCTGGTCATAAAATGATTATACATGAACAATGAGACATGCTCAAACAAAAACAAAAAATTCTGAATAGGTAAGAGTGTTGGATAAATCTACATGGGCTTAAGTGAGAGAGAAAAAAGAGTACAGACAGTCATAGATTAAATGA
>JAQHUG010000027.1:4368437-4387934 GCA_028555095.1 Dicrostonyx torquatus | reverse complement strand
CCATAACGGCTCCCTCAATCAAGATATCTCTTTCCTTGCTCTCCATCTTTGTCCTTTTGTCCATCTCAACTATCCTGTTCCCTCAAGTTCTCCTCCCCCATCTCCTCTCCTTCCCTTCTGCCTTTATTTCTTCCCCAACCCCCATTTTCCCAATTTTCTCAGGAGATCTTGTCTAATTCCTCTTCCCAGGGGGGATCTATGTAGGTTTTTCTTAGATTTCTGCTTGTTACTTAGTTTCTCTGGGATCATGAACTATAAACACCTCATTCTTTCTTTACTGCTAGTATTCACCTATCATTGCATGTATACCATGCTTATCTTTCTGAGTCTGGTTTACTTCACTCAGGATGGTTTTTCTAGTTCCATCCATTTGCATGCAAATTTCAAGATGGCATATTTATTCTTGTTTCCTATGGAATTCAAGCTTTGCAATACTCATCTTTACTTTCAGACGGTGTGACTGCCTGCTGTGGCTTGTTTCCTCTTCCTTTTATGCAGAACCTTAATATTAGTTCAGAACTCATCTGCTCTTTTTGCATTTGTATTCTTCTATCCAGAAACACCTTTACAACACATTTTTGTCTCAATATATGAATTTAAGGAACTATCAAGGAGAAATCTTGAATTGCTTTTCTGAGTACTCCAGAGACCATAACACCATGCTTGAATGCTAGCCTTTCTATTATGTTGCAATTTAGTTCTTTTTATGTGAGCACTGGACTTCAAGTTCCTAAAGGCTAGTGAATACACTTTATGCATCTCAGCTTGTGTCATATTCCCATAAATTGTCCTTTGAAAGAAAGTGCTCTTGACGTTGTATTTTGAATTTATCAGTTCAGCCATTCAACTTTTACCTACTATATTGACAAGTTTCATATGCTGACTCACATTGTTACCTCGCCCTCCAGGTTGTCTTTTGATTTCATGTCCCATAATTCTCTTTGGTCCTGTGTTTGACTTTCTCACTCTGCTTTCCTGTTTGACTTCACACACACATACACACACACACACACACACACACACACACACAGCTGAAATATATATCTGGGAGAGAGTGTATAGTTAGTGTCATTCTGTGACTTTTTATTGCATATAATTTCTACCATTTTAATGAAACTCTGGTGTTTTTGTGACACATTTGTTTTGTTTCTACATAAAGCTTGTCTACTTAACAAGAGAAAGAGATGATGTTAAAAGTTGCATGAGACTGATTTGCATAACACTTTTAAGGCAGAAAATCATACTGTTGCCAAGAGCACCAGCATTAGTAGGTATTCTGAAACAAAAAGGTCATTGCTTGCATCTTCTATCATCAAACTACCAGAGAGGAATCATGGCCTAAAGCATGTTCCCTTAGCTAACAATTCCTGACAACAAAACAAAAACTATGGTATAAGTAATCTGAAAGCCATAGCAGTCTCTATAGTTCATTCTTTTGACTCCTTATATTACCGTTCATGACTTTGAGACATGAAAGAGATAATTTAGTTAACACTGATGATATGAAAGTCTGCTCACATGGACTGCCTTAGTCAGGACCCAACCACTCATGTAAAAAACAGAAGTGGAGTTGCTCAATTGTAATCACAGTGCTGGGGGAGTGGAATTGGAAGATCCACAGTGCCCACTGAACCACCAGGCTAGCATGATTGATAAGCTGAAAGACTATGTAAAAGACCTTGTTCAAAACAAAAACAAAACAAAAAGAGGTAGATAGTTTCTGAGGCACAATAGCCAAACTTAACTATATAGAATCTCTGTTGGAAAAAAATGAAATAGTTCAGTGAAATGAACATATTTATGCATGGTTAGAATTGTGGAATCAAGCATTAAATCTAAAGTATAATTGGATTAGTCTGTGGAAAATTTATGTAAGAACCATAAAATGAAAACAGATCAGCTAAGAAACTTTAATACAATTCTATGGTTGAAGGAAGATGCATATCACACATGTTGATAGTAGCATGTGTCAAAATTTGAATCTGAAATTACTTTAGTTGTCTATGTTTGGTCACCTAGGACCTACCATCTCAATAGTATTCAGAAGTAGTTCAGTCATTCCTTTTCCTTCTACCTATCTATCATTTGCAATAAAACTATTTCATCAAATTCCAATTGCAGATGTTAAGAGAGGCTTGAAGATTAATTAATCTACCATTCAATCAAAATGAAACATTTAAATGAATAGAAAGGATTCCATTCTCTATTAATACAAATAGCCAAACCTGGCGTTTCCATTATAGTGTTTTATTGTATTATTATTATATTATCATTACTTGTATTAAAACCCTAAGTAATTCACCTTACTTTCATTAAAAATTTTAGACAGAGAACCATTTTTAAGGAGAATTATTTCATTTTTATCTTATTAGGAAACAGAAAAATTATTCTTTTGCATACCCATTTGCTGGTACTCTACGTTTACAAAAAATGTATTTCAATTAATTAGTGTTACATTGTCTTTGACTGGAGGAAATTGATTTTTATCCTTAAAGCAACAGGAAGAGCTGTAACATTTTGTTCATCATCATTTCAAAATTATTGAAAGAGGGGAAAATTAGATTTGAAGGTTGGGATTATATGTTAATGCTGATGGAAGACTTAAATATAGAATAGCTTTCACTTGGTTCAGGGCTCTTGCATCTGCAGGTATAAAATTTCATGGAGATATATATATTTTGCAGATTTTATATTTCCTTTAAAAGTCTTCTTGCTAAATTTGAAGGTCTGTGTGTTAGCACCCTACAGAGAACAAAATCAATGTGGGCAATATAAATTATAGTGGCTGATAATAGCCTTATATGTTGGTACCCTATCACTCTTTTTCTTAATTTTCCTAGAGAGGAAAGTAAATTATCTTGGGTGCAGAATTATTTGATCTAGGCTAATCTTTTTCTTCAGGTTCTGTAGTCTCTGAGTCACATAGGCTGAGGCCATGGCTGTATAATTTTGGCTTGCAAATAAAACAACACAGTAAAAATGCTTGGGTAAAATAAAAATACTCATCCATTCTGAAAACAGTGACCTAACAAACTCTTAAAGTTAATGTTTTCTCTTTGTAATGATTACTTCTAACTCTTACCTGCATCGTTATATATGACTAAGGTCATAATAGAGGACTTCATTAACGTTAGTCTTTTGAGTCATGAGCTGAAGTACAACTGCCCCTCTAAGCATTTCCCTCTATAAATCTGACAGGTAAGTCTGTGACAACCATATTGGAATAACATAGATTCTTATCATGTAAACAAACAGTATTATAGTTTTTTTCTAAGTTGACTTCATGAAAATCTGGATGTCACATACATGACACACAGGAACAAGGAAAAAAAGTATTGATGTAATTGCTTAATATATGCAGCCACCAAAGAAGAGTAGAACACTTTAAATTACTCCCAAAAAACAAGTTCAGTATAACAAAATTAAAAAAAAAACAATTTGGAAAGCTAAATAAACATAATAAATCAATGCTGAGCATGGATTGTAAGAAATTATTTTTAGTTGTTTAAAAGATGTGTACTTGCTTAAATCACCTACAGATTGTTTGACTGAGTTTTTCTTGAATATAATAGTTCCATATAGAATATTTCTTTGCTTTGATTCAAATAGGTAGTATATAAGCAGCTTTGCATTCAATAGACAAATAGTGTGCTTTATTATTTTTTAATCTTTCCTTGAATGTATTAGCTTCCTGTCTGAGTCAACCAAATTCTAAAATTGAAGGTATAAACCCCCTGCATGAAAAGAGTTCCTTTTTGTTTATTTGTTTGTTTTGAGACAGGTTTTCCATATGTAGCACTTACTGTTCTGGAACTCGCACTGTAGACAGGGGTAGCCTTGAATTCATAGAGATCTACCTGCCTCTATTTCTCAATTGCGAGGAGTAAGGTGTGCACCACCACTTCCCAATCAGAGTATCTATTTCTAAGTTGTGTGCATCTTCAAAACAGTTAATTTATGAATATATATTTAAAATATATATGTTTATATATACATATGCTCATAAACATATAAGTAGAACTTACAACATGCTTAGCTGTATAATGTTATTTGTATTTGTGCTTTCAGGGCTGACGATTTTGTATTGAATAAATATTTTATTTGTTCTTTTCCAGGGAAGATTTTTTTCTCCAGCTATCAGAATTCCTTAGTTACTATAGTTTCTTGTGTAGGGGTTAACATTTCCTGGGGTTACCTTTGTCCAGATTAGCATCTCTTTTGGTGTTACTTTTATTCATCTCATGTTTAGACAGTTATGCTAAAAATATATGAATGTAGCTTCTGGCATTCCCAGAATACACAGACACAACGCAAACTCCCTGTACCTCTGTCTCTACAATTTTCTGTTTTTTCTTCAATGATTCATGAACTCAGATGTAGGAGTTATATTGTAGACATATTGTATGCTGTGTTGTAGTATTTGGGACTGGGCTCCCTTATAATACATTTTGGTTGGTTGATATTTGTATCATTACAGAAAATGTCTATATATGCTTCAAAAAAGTATTTTCCTTGATGTGAGATAAATTCTACATTTATCTGTAGAGACAAGGACAATATTTATGACCCAACTATATATTACACCTTTGCATATGCCCAAAGGAGTCAATATCCTATTTTATAAATACTTGCTCAGTCATGTTCATTGATTGTATATTCACAACACCTAGTAAATAAAGACAAGATAAATATTTTTTTAGCTGATGAATGTTTATTGGAAATATGGTGCATATATGTTACAGAATACTATTCATCTTTTAAGAAAAGTAAAATCATGAAATTTGAAACTCGATGAATGGAACTAGAAAAGACCATATTGAGAGAGGACCGAAAGATAAATGTCATGTTTTCTCTCTCATTGGAGACTCCTAGCTCTAAATCTTCACATATGAGTAAATATCATGGAATAACTGCAGAAAATAGAAAGTAAGAAGGAACCAGTGTTGTGGTGGAGTGGGGGTGGGAGTGTAACAGAGAAGGGGATATCAGAGCTCAAATGATCTGGTGGGGGATGAAAAAAATTGAGGGGCTTATAATTAGGGAGAGGGAAGAGAATAGATACAGAAAGTGGGAGAAGAATTAAATATCACTCCTATGACTTAAAAGGTCATAGGAATTATACAATTAACTATCTACCTAAAACCAACTAACACACATGCAAGTAAGAGCATAACTATACATTTAGCTTTAAAAAGTACAAATAGTTTTGAAGAATATTTTTTAAATCTGAGTTGACCGTGCTCCCCCCAAGAGCCAAAAATCAACTATTTAAAATCCCAGCACTAGCTTTGAGTAAGTATTGAGTACTTTTTCATTGTTATCCAGATTTGCAGAACTTTACGCACTATTGTTATTGTCCTTGGTTGATTCCCCAAAAGTGGAAAGTAAGTCCCTATTGCTGAAGATACCATACACTTCAGACACAGGATCCAGAGGTCCCTGAGCTGGAACTCCAGTGAATTTCTGCTCCCTAAGGCCTAACTTTTATGATATTAGAAGATTTCGTGCAAGCTCCAAAAGGAGGAAACGACCAATAATCCTACCCAGCTCAGGTACCTGTGAACCACAACTAGCATGACACAATCCTAGGGGTGCAGTTGTAGCACACATACATACCTTGCCCAAAACCTACACCTGCAACTGTAGTAAGCAGCCCAATCACTAGCTACATTCTAAATAATCACAACCTTTTAAAATTTTTGCTTTATACTGTTGATTATAGGTAAAGAATAAACAATAAAAAAATCAGTATTTTTTTTGCATCAGTATATTGTATATCATAGTTTTGTTGTCACTAATTAAAGGTAAGCCATCAAAGAGTCAGCCACCTAACAAAAGATCATTCTGAACTCTTTACAATGGCCTCTGTCTAACGAAAAAAATCCCTGTGTGGTGATAAATGATTGATGCCCTTTTTAAATGTACAAATAAAATGATAGATGATTTTGCTTTAGATTTTATAACTAAACCTGAGTCAGATAGTCCTCAGAATTGTCTTAGGCATGCATAGATTTCTAATCCAGTATTAAAACAAATTATTTTGATTTAAATGCATGGTCTTATATTGTTTAATATCAAGAAAATTATTATATGTGGTTGGTTATTTTGAATAGTGAATATATTCATAGTTTCTTATTAGTAAACAAATTTATTTGAACATAAATATTTACAGTGTATATACATTATCAGTATATTCTTTTTCATGCTTTATAAGAGTAAATCAAATGTGGGACATTTATAAATGCATTATATTTTTAGATTAGTATTAGTATGAGTATTAATAGTGAGTATGATTAGGTGATTTTAATAGTTTGTGCCTTTCATTGTTTGCAGGTTCTAGAACTCTGTTCCTTTCTACTGCTATTCTGATAGGACTCAAGTTCATGTGAGAGACTCTGGTCCCTGCTTTCTATTAACAGCAACTGTTATTTCTTTACATGTATGTAAATGTCAACTCAATTCGTAAAATAACCAGGCCACCTTGAAGATAAGCAATTATATTTTTAATTATTATAAGGGGAAACTAATGCCACAAGAGTGGGAAGTCCAAGCTCCACTGTGTGCCAGGGGAATTACCCAGAGAGAGCAAGCACCTGGTCCCTGCAGTTTTTCTTCCTGGGCTCCAGGTAGCCACGCCTTAATTAGGTTCCACTTCTTAGAGGTGATTGGTTAACAAAGCTTCTCCCCATCACATGTAAACCAAGGTGCACTGGAGAGACTTTACTCAGAATAAAGTACAATCAATCTTGTTTTTTTTCTTCTTCTATTTCTACTCTTGCTCTTCCTGAGTTTCTGGGAAAAAAATAATCCAATGATTTCTATTTAAAACCTTTGTGTTGAGACATGCAGTTTTAACATCTTCCGTCACAATTTTGTGATGCTTGTGATAAAATTTAACAAATTCTTAATCGTGAATTTATGCATGTTTCTGCCTCAGTCTAGGCTTTCTTTTCCTTTCTTCTGTTCTTTTGTGATCACGAGGCACCCTGACAAAGTTTGCTTGAGTGTGACTGACACTTGAAGACTTAGGTTCATATCTGAGCTTATGTGAGCTAGGATTATTATTTTTACTCTCAGAAAACCAGCAGCTCTGTAAATAGAGGGCACAATTATTAAACTCTCCTCTAGTGTTCCAATTACTAAACATTGTTGTTCAGTGTTATTTGTTTCTTTGCTTGCTTGTTTAAGCCGTCAGACAGTCAGTCTGATGTTCATTTGTTTGTTATAGGTTGTCACATAGCCAAGGCTGTCTTTAAACTTGCAATATAGCAGAGAAATTCCTCAAACTGCTAAGGTTCCGACTCAACCCCAGCCCTCCAAAGTGCTAGGATTATCAGTATGCGACATTGTGCTCATCCTGGTCTGTGATTCCTATTTCATTTTTGCAGCTATATTGTTCATTACCCTACAAGTAATTAAAATAAACACTCAATTCACATTTTTACACCTGGACAATTTCTTTCTAACATAGATTTTACTTAAATAAGTACCTCAGTAAATGGTTTTCTTTGATCTTACAAAATTGCATTTTCAAAATAACTCTGTGAACGTATTTCTACCTTTGATTTCTCAGAGAGGTTTAGAGTATTGAGTAAGGTTCAGGGGACAGAAGGGGTTGGTTTTCCATGTTGAGGAGTACTAGAGTAATATTTCCTGAAGTAAGAATCATACACTAGACCCTAAGGTCTGTTTAACACAAACCCTCTTTAAAATATCAGATAAATAACATCTGATAAAGAAACATGTCCCAGCATAAGGTCACAGCTCACCAACAACTGCACTGAATAAACAATCTTAATGAGGCCTCCCAACTGAACATGTGATAAACTTGGATCACAAGCCCTTTGATGTACCATGAACAGGTTTTCTCTCATGCTATTACTTGGATCTTAAGTCTAGCATTAGTGAGCATTACTCCTTTACATTGAGAAAGATCATCGGGTGTCTTGAGCGAAATCATCTCACGTAGGGATATAATTTGTCTGAAATATAATTCAGCAGATATAATCTGAAATGTGAATGCTCTGCCATTAGCTGATGGCTGTTTTCAGAAGATTAAAAGCTGTTTTCTTGCTGGAGGAAGTTTGTCAATAGGAGCAGACTTTGAGGTTTCCAAAGATTTGTGCCATCCAAATTGTGCTTCCTGCGTCCTGTTTGCAGTATGAGATGTGAGATCTCAGCAGATTCAGCCACTACATCTTCACTTAGTCATAATGAACATTAGCCCTCTGGAACTTTAATTCCAATTAAATGCTTTATTTATGAGTTGTCTGTTCATAGTGGGATTTTTTTATCACAACATTGAAGTAAGTTATATACACCATTTTGACAGTTATTGAAGTTCTTAGGTTATCTTTGCTGGAAGTTTTCCCTAACCCAAGATTATCATACAAACCTATGCACTATTAATCTTCTGCCTAAAATGAACCTTGCTATTTTGACTTTGGCTTTTGAGCATAAAGGATGATTAGAAAAAGGTAGCTTGTATCTTTTCTAGTCACACAGAAGCCCTCTGAAGTCTGCTGGTTTATGACATCTTCACACACAATCACCTCACTCATCACTGTATTTAAGTAAGGAAATCCTTCATTTTCTATGTCTTTACTAAACAGTAGCAGATTTACAACTCACTTAAACAGGCTTACAACATCCCTATAAAGATCAAAGGTATACTTTCTAAATACTCTGCCCTTGATACAACATGGAAAACCCCTCCCAAAAGAACTTTGCAGTTCAAACTTTGTCCCTGATTTGACAATTTGCATTATTTTTTCAAAGGTCACCTACTGAAACTTTGCTTTTGGCTATCATCAACCTCATCACTGAAACACTTTAATGCATCAGTTTAATACATTTACTTCATATAAAAGCACCTATGCTGTAATTACCAACCCATCGTCATTGCTGAATATTGCTTATTCCTTTATACTTGAGGTCTGATGATGGCTAAACATGGTATATTTATTAGTGATTATCAAAAGAGTTCTAACAACAATCAATGTACTTTCCAAATAAATTCTAATTATGAATTCTCAGTGTGCAAAATAGTTTAGTCTTGCCAATAAAGAGTTTAGCATGATAAAAGGAAAACTATTTCTTAACTGATAATATAGCTGCCAACATCAGCTTGTAAAGGCCAGTGAGCTCAGCAGAATCTCTATGCGTAGAAGACTGTTTACAGAGATGTCATCATTTATATGTTGTATTAAAATGCATTGCAATGCATATTTGAAAGCTTCACACGGGATTAAAATGCATCAAGCTTATTTTAGTTTAAGATTGCTCCAGCAAGGAGTATTGTCTTCGTGAAAGATGAGGAGAACTAAGACCTATTTTAATGTTTTATGAAAACATTATTAAAAAATCCATCATTAGTCACATTCTCCTTCAAGTCGCTTAGCTCAGTTAAAATACATTAAGCTTCCTTTAAAGTCAATAAAGTGTTTTAAAAGGCTTCTTCCTGGCACAAAGCAGATAGAGGATATATTTATTTTAATCTCCCTTAAACACCAGTGCCTAATCCATCATTTTGGCTTATATACTCCACCCATATACTTTTTCGTTGTTGAATAAAGCAACATTTCGTAATGTATGTTTCAATTATTTCCTTGCTCTGTATTATTGCTTTTGTTTAGTTTTATATTGTATATTTGCATATTTCTCAATGGTGGTCACATTTTAGTTTATTTATATATTGTATTATTTATAGAGTTCTCAAAGGTAGTCATGTTTAATCTCACCCATGGTAGGATCCATGTGGACCCCAATTGAATCAGATACTGGAAAACTACAGGACTCGTAAGTCAAACACTATTAGCATTTATGCAGTCATGGCTTTAATCTGCAGCCCACAGTGATTTGCACACACACATGCACACATAGACACACACACACACACACACACAACAAAGCAAGTTTGACTTTGCTAGGAAATGTGCCAGATATTTGGTTACCAGAAATTCGGAAGGCTAGACATTCCACTGAGCCAGGGAGTTAGAAACCAGTGTGAACCACTGTGTGACTCTGTCTTTTATTGACTCAAAACAAGTCAGGTTTTTGTGTTGTTTGCTTGCTTTTCACGTGATAGGGATGTAGGTAGAGTGCTGCTTTGCATTCATAGAGTTCTGTGTTCAGTCCACAGCATTGAGTATGTTGTTTTGGGTCACACATGGCTGTAATATCAACACCTGACAGGTAAAGGCAATGGAATCCGAAATTTAAAGCCATTCTTGTGTACATACACTGTATGATTAATTGGGCACGATATATCTAAATTAGTTAAAATTACGAAATGGAAAAAGAAAGTGTGACTGTTAGGAACTTCAGGGGAAAAAAAGTCCAACTGGTTTAGAGTTTTAGATTAGAAAGGTGAAAAATTTAGAAGAATCTGTTAAATGACACTAAGAATATGCTTAACACTATTTAGACTGGAGGGTGAAAAGTAATTCACGTGGCAGGTTTAATATTTTGTGTTTTAATAACAATTTGAATAAGAGAAAAATAAAAGCTTCAGATAATGACTACTCCATCAGAGGGTTCTTTTCTTTAATTGATACAATATAGGTTTATTTTTTAATGGAGAATTTTTTCAATTAGTAATTTTTCCCAGTTACATCACAGTTTCCCCTCACTCCCTCCTGTCCTCCCCGTCCCTCTGTCCAACCTCTCCCCTCCCTCCCATTCACTCCTTCTCCCTTTTGTGAGCTCTTTTTTGTGGTATGAGCCATAGAGTTTTGCTGGTTGATTGCAAGTTTTTAAGATCTTGAACATTTGCATTCGTTCTCTTTTCTGTTTTCCATATTAAGTATCTAATTCATAGTCTATGTCTTCATTATTTGGCTATTTTGGTTACTCTGTTTTCATTTATTTTGTTTATTTTATTTTGTTTAATTTCCTTTTGCTCCCTTTTCTCCTGGTTGGTTCAGTACAACTCCAGATTCACAGCGTGGTTATCTCTGCTCATTCTTTCGTTCATAGTCTTATATTGAGTTGTCCGTCTAACAGAGGAACTGTGTTGGATTCAGATGCCAATGGAGCCAATTACATGAATTAGGATTGAATGAAAAATTTAGTGAAATTCCTCCTTCATCAGTGGGTAGTGAAGCTTCTGTATGAGCACATTAGTTTCTGGGATTTTTAATTGAAAGGTCAAGTTCACCTGCTTTCATCACCCTATCCTTCACTCCAGAGTTGGCCTCACTGTTTTCATCCTGTTCTCACCATACCATGCCTCAGTGCATCATAAGAGTAAATACTTTTTGTGAATATAGCTGAACAAAGGTCCTTGTAGTATGGTTGAGCATTTTTCATAATAGCCACAACCTGGAAACAACCCAGATGCCCTTCAACTGAGGAAAGGATAAAGAAAATGTGGTACATTTATACAATGGAGTACTACTCAGTAAAATACAATGACATCTTTAAATTTGCATGTATGTAAATAGACTTGGCATGTATAATGAAAAAATAGTTTTTAAATAATAAATTAAAATGAAAAAGTAAATACTTTTATTTTCAACAGGTCCTTCTTGCTACTTGCTCCACTTCCATTTTATCTTTTCTATCCTCCTTTTTCTTTTCATCACGATTTTGGTTTCCTACTTCCTCTTTTAAGATTCTTCCTCTTGCTTCCATGTTAGTCTCAAATTCTTGGGTTCTGGTCCTTCCTCTCTTCATCCTCTCAGTACCTAAGACCACAGGCTTATGATGGCTTGATTATATTCTCTCACAGGAAAAATCTGTTTTCTATTTAGCCTCTAAATTATGTCAGGATCATTTCTAGAATTTCACTGCCTGCATTGGTTCCTAATGATTCACAATACAAGTCAAATATCTTACTAACTTTTGCTAACTGATGGCTCCAGAAGAGCAACATGCTCTGTAAATTCTTTCCCCTTGAATGTATTATCCATGTGTCAATATTAAAGTTTTCTCATGGAGATGAAGGAATACACATCATACGTATCACATTAGACTTCACCCATTCTCCTCATTGTCTCGGTTCCTCCTTTGTGTTCAGAACTCCCCACTTTGTGCACTTTCATTTTGTTGCAACTGATAGATCAGATTTCAGGCTTGGTATCTGTTTTTGTTGGTCTAAGTACTGAGGGAGTTTTCCTGTGGTTTTTAATATCAAATCCAGTTACTGCCAAGTGGCAACACTCCGTTTTCACCTCTAATCTCTTAATGTAATCATTTTCAGTGGATCTGTAAGTTTCATGTAAACATATGAAGGTCTCAATATAAAGATTTGCAAGCATTTCAATTTTTAAATAACATATGAAAAGTAGAAAAAAAATAGCAGAAAGGTCCAACCCTCCTACAGAATTTAGATATGTTTACAAGCCATTTGATCTCTGGGTTCCCACTTGTATATTTGCAAAATTAGTCTCAGAAAGCCTTTCTCCTGTCATTTACAACAAATAAAAGGATCACAATTGACTTGTTTATTATGAGCCCAATTCCAGACTTGTTTGCAAGTTATTCAATTCTACTTTATAAATTGCCTATTTTTGCACCGAGATGCTGAAGAGTAGATACTTGTGATATGTACTGATTATTATCTAACAGAAAACCTGGTTCCATCTGTTCCCTTACATAGCCCGTGGCTTACTGCCAAAGAGAAACTTTATATGTTCTGTTTTAGAATTCAAGCAGAAAATACCTCCAGCTAAAGATGAGTCATTGGGACTGGACTCTGAATAGATGCCCCAGCCTGTGAGAAGTCTTTTTCCAGTGAAAATATCTATGCAGCCCCTTTTCTAAATTGTATCTGCTTCTAAATATGCGTGGCTATATTTATCTTAGAGAGATGAGTCATAACTTGGCTTATTTATTTGCTTGTTTCTTTTAAAGGATTTCATTTTATGTCAGAATTATGAATGTATAAGTGTCGACACCAAAGGTGGTCCATGGAGCTGAAAGTACAGGTAGTTGCAAGTTTTCTAACATGGGTGCTAGGAATTGAATTTGGGTTTTCTGCAAGAGTATTTTAGGATGTTAATAATTGAGCCACCTATTCTATTTTTTATAATATTTAAGGTATCTTGATAAGCATTTCTACTTAGTACTCAAGAAAATAATGAAAACACAAAGAAGAAAGTGCTTCATTTGTTAATAAACCTTCCAAACAGAAAATGCAGTGCACCTGGATAAGTTAAATGCATTTTTAATACCTAGGATGATCTGCCATTCTAAATAATGCATTTCAGACATTTTCATCCAGACTGCTCCATCTACTTTTGTCTCTAAAAATGTAGTTCACATTTTTGTATGGTCTGGGGAGCAATTTCCTATGGTTTATCCCAGACTCACAAGCTGCAAACATTAGTAAAGATTTTTCCCAATATACATAATAAACCATTGTTCAATAGGACAGTGAATCATCCTAATTTTGCTATGTCAAATCCACATGTGATAGAAACAATAATTTAAAAAAAAAACTCAAGAAGAAGATTCTCAGCATATCATCCAAGCACTTGGCTCCTGACCAGCTGGAAAACTTTATAAAGGTCTATGAAACATGATGCTTTTCTTCTCCTAACACCTCTTTATTGTGGTCTCTACTATCACATCGTGAGCCGGATGGGTGTATCTATGTCTCTGTGTCAATCATTATATGCAAAATTATGGGATGTAAAGATGGATCAGAGGTTAAGGGAGTGTACTTTTCTTGTAAAGGGCCTGACTTCAGTTCTCAGAGCCTGTGTTGAGAGATTCATGACTCTGTAACTCTAGCTTCAGGGAGTTGACTTCTCTGGGTACTTGCATACATTGTCAATTACCTCTCTCTCTCCCTCTCTTAACCTCTCTCCATCTCTTAAGCTTTCTCTTCCTCGCTCTCTCTCTATAAACAGACAAAAGCATTTTAAAATGTTATACAGAAAGATTTGTAGATTTATTTATGTTAGGTAAATAGGATCAAACTATCCTGACACCACAACAATAATATAACTTAAAATGTGCGGTCTGTTCTTTTGTAGACTTTATCTTCCTGAACAAGCATTTTGGTGCAATTACAAAAAGAAATGTCATGTTTACATCTGAGTGAATGCTAGGTCACAGGAGTATTTTACATTGTTGTGAAATGAAACATTCATAAGCATACTTTTTGTATTTCTCTGATCGCTTAGTTGCCATATTTACTAGCAAGCTGTTTACAATGTCTTTTCATAACTTTAGATATTGATAGTGCATTTTTCGCTACAAAAACATCACAAGAATTTCTGTTGTTATGTAAGTCCTGTTCTTGGGCCTCTATCTTTGGAGGCCCCGCCCCTGTTCCTGCCAAGCCTTGGCCCCTCTCTGGCAGAGTGTCAAGGTAGCCCGCCACAACCTTGACCACCCCCCCAGAGGAGGGTCATGACAACCTGCCAAATCTTGACCACACCCCCAGTCCCACAATCTATTTAAACTGCTCTCCTTTGGCTTGACTGGGATTTTTGCATTGGCAGAGAATTCATGTAGGAAAAATTCCTAACATGTTACTTTCTATATTTAAATGAAAGCATCATGTTGATATATTTCCTCTAGTACTATGAACTATATTTTATATATTTAATAAGAATTAATTATATATTATTTAAGTGCATATATTTTATTAAAACTAGGCTAACAGGATTCTGAAATTTTTTGGAAAATTATTTCTTATTACATATATCAATGTGTGTGTGTGTGTGTGTGTGTGTGTGCACGCACACACACATAGGCACATGCTACAACATGCATATGGAGGTCAAAAGATAACTTTTAAGAGTCCCTTTTCCTCCTACCACATGGGTCCCACACAGTGTACGTAGGCTTGGTAGAAATTTCTTTACCAAGTTTATATCTCACTGACACTTTCTTTTCTATTTGTAGACCATTTGAAAATTTTTATGTATCTATTCACTGCAGATTGTTATATTTTCCTTAATTAAGCAATTATTTCATTTTGTAATTTATGTTGTAATTGAAATATTATATAGTTTGCCCCCTCTCTTTTCTCAAACCAACCAGTTTATGCCTCTGACCAGTTTCTTCACAAATTCGTGTTCTCTTTTCCTTTTAATTAAATATATTTGCATATTTATTTATAATGAATAAATGCATAAAACAAATATTTTAATATAAATCTATAAGTTTTATTTTATATAAAAATAATACTAACCACATCCTTCATACCCTAACAGCTTTCCAACACTTTCTAATAGTATATTATCTCAAACGTATTTTATGTTTTAAGGAGATAAACAAGACTATCACTCTGGTGACTCTTAGAAACAGGTTTTTAAATTCTGCTTATAATTTTTATTAAACCAGACTTATTTGGGGGTAAACAATGCTGATGATGGACTCTTGCAATTTCTACATACATTTTAATATCCAAGAAATATGTTTAAACTAACCTGTCAAGTGAATCATTTTCATTTAGATTCAATACCTATTTTATGATAGTATTTCAGATACTGTTAGGAGGAGTCTTTATTTCTTCCTTATTGAAATTCAAGTCTTTATTTTTATCAGTCAATATTTGCATAAATTTGTGCTGATTATGATTATTGTTTTAAACCTGTTGTTGGGGTTTCTCTCCTGCCTGGTTCCCACAATCATTAAATCCTAAAGAAATCACAAAAAGGCCTACATTAACTATAAACTGATTAACCCATTAGCTCAGGCTTCATACTTATAGCTTATATTAGCCCATTATTCTTGCCTGTGTTAGCCACATGGCTGGGTACCTTATTCAATGAGGCAGATCCACCTTGCTTCTTCTGTGGCTGAGTCAGGACTGCAGAGGAATGGGCTTCCTTCTTCTCAGACTTCTCCTGTTCTCATTGACCCACCTCTACTTCCTGTCTGGTTGTCCCACCTATACTTCCTGCCTGGCTACTGGCCAATTAGCATTTATCTAAAATATAATTGAAAGAATACAGACCATAAACAAAAAAAAAGGTTCTTGTCTAATGAGTGGCATTGCAGGATTTAACACTAAATGTTCTTTGTCAGGAATCACCCAGACAGAGAAACTATGCCATTGTAAGAAGTAGAGGGATTCTGCTTAGTGAACTGTCTTCCAAAACATCAAGCTCCATCTGCATACTTGTGTAGTTACACCAACCATCTCAGAACTAAAGGAGTAACTCCTGACCCATTCCATAGAGGCTTCTTCTTCTTTCTCTTTCTTCTCTTATCTTCTTCTTTTCCTAGTCCTTTTCCTTGTGTTTTCTTTCTTTATTAAGACAGGGTTTCACAATGTATTCTTAGTTTGCCTAGAACTCATTACACTTACGAGGTTGTCCTTAGATTCATGGCTATCTACCTGCCTCTGCCTCCTGATTGAAAAATTTTTTGTTCGCATTCCTGGCCCTAGAGAGACTCTTAGGTAAATCTCATATACATTCTAAATTTGAAATTGTTAATATTTTCCTTAATGAGTTGTAATTAAAAAGTAGGGTCAAAAAAAATCTTAAAAGTCTTGAGATATCTTTACATAGATGTCATTATTTTATATGCAGAAATCGTAGTATTTTCATATTATAATAAAACAAAACCCTGTTACAACTCATAAATTCAGTGAATGTATAAAATATAAAATTAACACAAAAATAAACTATGTATCTATACACTAATACATCCTCTCAAAAAAATTATAGAGAATAATTCTATTTACAGTAGCCCTGAAAGCTAAAGTACTGAAGATCAAACTTAATTGAAATAGTTAAAGAGTTTATTGAAAGCTAAAAAGAACCAATAGTAGAAACCAAAGACATATGTTGTAAATAGGGGAGAGGTGCGGGTTATGTTCCCAGCGCCTGGCTCCCAGCCCCCAGCTGCCGGCCCACTCAGCCACTGGTTGCTTGTTTATGCCCAAAATAACCACATGAGAGTAATACAAAATACAGGACACCACTCCCACATCAGACATATAAATATAACATTATCCTGTTTTTGGAGTGGAAGACTGCTCCTTAAAATTGATACAGTTCTAAAGTTCACATGAAACCAAAAAAGACTAGGAAGAGTTTAAACAATCTTGAGGAAGATCAAGCCTTGAAGACTTCATGCAACTTCATATCAAAACACTTTGCAAATCACAAAAATTTAAGAAAACATATTGTCTTAAAGGAGATATAAGCAACACAATAGAGGTGATATTTGGACTTCTCTGCCCATTTTATTGCGCTTTTTCCAGGAGTTAATCTGTTTTAAACAACTACCTATGTTGTAACTATTACCAGGAACTGAGATACATTTACAAACAATTTAGTTTGGGAGTGCTTGTAGACTCCAAATCTGTGGAGAGACTCAAAGCACTCATCATTGAATAAATGAATAACAATTAAAATACTAACAAGAAATAACATAAAACAAATGATTGGAAAATAATCAACATTTTTTTAGAACTATTTCCTTTTTAAAAATTCTCTTTTAATTTTTTACATACCAGCCATAGTTCCCCTTCCCTCTCCCCCAATTTACTCCTCAGAAAGGGTAAGACCTTCCATGGGAAGTCTTCAGAGTCTGGTATATCAAGTTGAAGCAGGACCAAGCCCCTCCCCTGTATCAAGGCTGAGCATGGTAGTCCACCATTGGGAATGGGATCTAAGGAGCCAGCTCATGCAGCAGTGATAGATCCTGGTCCCACTACCAGGGCCCTACAAAATAACCAAGCCACACAACTGTCATCCGCATTCAGAGGGCCTAGTTAGGTCCCATTCATACTCCCCAGTTGTCAGTTCAGAGTTCAGAGTTCATGAGTTCTTTTTTTTTAATTTTTATTGTTGAAAGAAAAATTTACATTTACTCCCCTTGTACCCGGCCCTCCCACTCCCCCACTACCCCACTGCCCTCCCCCTGCTTCCTTAAGATGGTGCAGGATACCCTGTCCTATGGGAAGCCCAAGGCCCTCCCCCCTCCATCTCAGTCAACTAACTTAATTCTTATGCAATCAATAAATTGGCCAAGTCGTGAGAAGAAAGTAACTAACTACAGTTATCTAATCTTCAACCCAATCAAAGATCTGAGAAGGGAAATAACATTACCTGAGTGATTAGGAAGTGCAATCAAACAACTTCCAAAATATGTAACAAGTCACAGAGACAGCTGGCTACCTGGGCAATCACCCAAAGTCACATTTGCAGTCTTATTGCTATATGTGGAACAACTGCTGTATCAGCATACTTAACTTCATTAGGGAAGTGGTTTTTGTAGTGGTGCAATTCTTTAAATCTAGCTCTGCAGAGACAGAAGTACAAGGATCATGAGTTCCAGGCCAGCCATGCTTAAATTGTGAACTCAAAGACAGCTTAAGCTTAGCAAGATACTGTTTCCAAAAGAAATAAAGATATCCATATTTATATGCACCTGGATCTATTTCAAGATGCAACCATATTCTATTCATGTTTATTTTTGTGCCAGTAAATGCATTTTCTGTTATAATTAAATACTATTTGTGCCAAGCAATTCATATTACTATTTCTTAGACATATTTTAGTACCTGATATAAAGGGATTCTTTAATAAATTTTAAAATGTGCTTACTAAGCACCAACATATCTAAGTTAATTTTAGGCTTTGTCACCTTAAAGTGTATTCAGACCATCTAGCTACTGATCTTCCAATTCCTCCTCACACCAGTACACACATTCCTGCATTTGCTCATTCTGTGTATTTCAGATCAATAAAGACATGTCTTTGGTCATCTTTAGTAACCAGTTGCTTTCATACCGAAAACTGTTCTTAAGGGTGATTTACATGTCTGCCATTTACTCCTTCTTTAACTGACTGAAGAACAACATTCCATTTTATGGAAATTCCACTTTTTCATCCACTTATCATTTGTTGGGCAGTTAAATTTGTTTACAATTTGCTTCTGTAAGGTAAATGGTATGATATGTGGGTTCAATGTATAGTTGAATTTGAAACTGGAATGATTTGGTCATATGGTAGCTCTAAACAAAACTTTGAGATTGTCTAAAACTCGTCATTGGGAAAAAAAACTATAAACATTGTATATACCTATCAACAACATACAATGATTGTAATCTCATTTCAATTTAAGATTTATTTTTCTTCCTTTTAAAACTTATTTGGTTTCAATTTTTCTTTATTTCTAAGAATTTGATACAAAAATCAAATGAGATATGTTTATATCAAAATGAACTCTTTTCTCCAACCTCCCCATATGATCCCAACACAACCATAAAATTATCAGTTTTTGATAGCCTGCTAAGTTCAGTTAGTGCTACTCATATGTGGACGAGTATACAGTAATCTACTACAGCATGAGAAACCTGCCAGGGGGCCACATCCTCAAAAAAAAAAAAGACTGATTTTTTCCCTCCCTAGAAACTATTCACAGCCAATAGAGATGAAGTAAGGATGGGGTCTGGTGATTGAGAGACGTGGGGTGGGAGCAGACTAGGCTCTCCTAGTAGCCTGACAGAAATATCATCTTAGTTTTGGTTCACTAAAGTGGGACAGAGATAGACAGTCCTCAGAAAAACTACAGCCTTTT
>JAQHUG010000027.1:4336022-4357618 GCA_028555095.1 Dicrostonyx torquatus | reverse complement strand
AAAAAAAAAGAAAAGCAATCTCAGAATTGGGTACTGATACAGTATATCAATAAGACTTGTCAGGAGAAAGAATGGCAGTGAATTCTAGAAAAAAATAATCACAATGATCTGAACATCAACTATCAAGCATTAGTACTGAGGCCTTCTGGAACAACAGAATGGATTCCAAACACTGGACTTTCATAAGTCTAAAATTCAAGCTCCTTCCCAATGTCACACACACAAGACAGAAAAATCCCAGCAACTTATCATAAACTATTCTTTAATACTCATTTTCTTTTCAAATAACTAATTTATTTTAATCTTTATGTATATACCTGTGTGTTTGCAAAAATTCCCATTTATTTATTTGTTTATATGTTTCTTTCATAGTGGGTTGTAGTAGAGCCTGTGTGTGAAATTCAAAGGATGACTTCTGAGACTCAGTTTTTTCTTTCTGCATTGTGGGTTCCAAGGGTTGAACTTATTCTATTAGACTTTTAGGTAGGCTCTTTCACCCACTGAGTAATCTCACTGGCCCTTCCTTCTTTTCTTGGCACTAAACACTGTTGCACTTCTCCCCATAGAAATAGCAGATTTATTCTCATTGATCCACACAGTACAAAGATTTAGAATCTTGTTGAACTTATTATTTTCCTTTGTTAATATTACTTATTGAGTAATTAACACACCTAAGAGAGGTGAACATATTTATAGTAGCCAGAGCGCATCTGAGCATTGCTGAACACTATCATTTCTGATATTTTATAAATAAATGCTAATACTGATTAGAGAAGGCAAAAATTTAAAATTTACAAGATAGAATTTTAAAAATTTTGTTTGAAATCTTATTATTTTTTATTTCATGTGTATGGATGATTTGCTTCTATTTTTGTCAGTGCATCGTTCATTCTGCAAAGAATCATTAGTCTCTACCTGCAAACCTCCAACCAAGAAAAGAAAAGGAAAGAAGAGCACAGGGGAAAACAACAGAACACAAACCCTTGCAAAGGGCTGATTTTTTTCTAGTGTTTCCAGGTTTGTTTCCTTGCTGTCTTCTAAACAGTTCAACCTGGGAATCAAATTACTCACTGGTTTTCCTGTCTTACAAACTTAACTCCCTTCCACACATCCTACACAGTGCCTTTCATATCTTTCCCGTTCTAACATGGCTCCACTGTTGTCTTTTTTTTACAGATGACTGAATTGTTGCTTTTGTCTCCTTCATGATATCTTTCAGACAGCTTTAGAGTCATACGCTTAAACAAA
This sequence comes from Dicrostonyx torquatus, assembly GCA_028555095.1. Classification (NCBI taxonomy): domain Eukaryota; kingdom Metazoa; phylum Chordata; class Mammalia; order Rodentia; family Cricetidae; genus Dicrostonyx; species Dicrostonyx torquatus. The sequence continues at coordinate 4,356,370 of JAQHUG010000027.1, read as the reverse complement.
ACTTCATGTTATTACCCTCTTCTTATGTGCTGAATATCTCAGTACTGTCTGAACCATTAAATTTAAATTCTTATCATTTATAAGAGGTATCCTATGAAAGCTGAATTTCTTATCATCATCAGGTACCCTATCATCTGCCTCTTGTCTGCTACACTCTAGCTATTTCCTTGCAAATATACAACATATTCATACCTTCTGAAATGCACCTTAGTCACTTTTATCTGAACAGTTTTACATGTTTCTATCTCTCTAAAATGTTGCTTCCTTCTTTTCGTATTCAGCCAAGGATTTTATATTCTCCAGATCTCCGTCTAACATTCCTAAGCAGGAATGTTAAACATCAAGAATGAAATTTTCTTGTACCAAATATTTTTAATGATCATCCTTATAGCTTATATACACCTAACTTTAGTTCATGTTCAACAAGTGTATTGCTAAAATAATACAAAATACTATCTGACATGAAATGCTTCATAACATTTTTAAAGTATTATAAAACATACCATACAGAGGAAACTATGATCTAGGACTAAGTTGGTCCATAACTAGGCTGGGCAGAAACCGTAATAGTATAGCCTACATTAATTGAATCTCTAGAGTTTTTATGATATGGGTCATAAAATATTGATGCATTTGAGTGCTTTATATCACTCATTCAGAGTATTCTAGTTGTAAAAAAAAATCAAGACAATAGCAGAGATGATCACTGGAAAAAAAACCAATTTTATGCCAAGTGTGCAGTTTAGTGGTAGTGGTTGTTGAGATTCCACTCCTAGTGACAAATCTGTAAAACCCATTATGCCCATAAGCTGTGATTGAAAGTAAAGACAAAATTTCTATCAAATGTAATATCTATTTCAATTACATGTATCCTAAAAGAGATTATTTTAGCTAAGCAACAATCAAACGTTAGATTATAAAGATGAGTTTAATAAAACCAAGGCATTTTCCTATCCAAAGTATATAAGCTACAGCACATCTCAAAACACCAATGACAAAACTCAGCATGGGGATTTACAAAGAGGTTCATAAGATCAATACGCATGCACAAAGGCAGTGTTGGGAATATTTTATCCATGCATTGAGACAGCACTGTTTTTAATAAAGATGAATTTCTTAAAGTCTAGGTATGTTTTTGATACAAGGAGATTTGATTCATTGAGGGTACTGAAAATTTGAATATTTAATGATTATCAAATTCTAGTCAATATTCTACCATAATATCCCTGGCTCTGATTTTGAATATATATACACATTTAAATATACATACATATTCATAAAGAAGGTGTTAGTTATATGGGGCAGGAATGAATTACTATTTCTTGAGTGACTAACATTTTCCATTTCCACTTGGCATTGCTGCATACACTATTTTAGAGATCTTGAAATGATTATGTACAATTATTAATACTATCTTAAGTTTACATTTAACGATAAACCACAAATGTTAAAATAAAAGCCCTGAGCAAAGTTTCATGTTAGTAAGGCACAGATAGGGGTTAGGATTAAAGTCATCTCTTTCTGGTTCTGGTACTTGAGCCTCCATAGAAACCAACTGAAGGTTTAGGCTTCAGCTATAATTTTTGCAGAGCAGTAACTTAGAACTTGAAGTTCAGAAGGTGACAACTGTAAAATCATATCTTTTATATTTTTAAATTTAAATTTAAATATGTTATTTCCATCCTTGTCCTTTTTCTCCCTTCAACCCCTTCCATGTGCTCCCCTCCAAGTCATGGCCTTGTTTTATTTCATTGTTATATGAGTTTAGGAAACATTGGTTAAGAAAGGTGCAAAAAATGTAAGAGCCAGAGGGCGAAAAAAATCTGCTGTAATATTGTGACTTTTGAGAATGTCAGGAAATCTTCATTTCAACAATATGGCTATATAAACAAGACCAGAGAAGTACAGCAATAGAAATACAAGCGTAAAGAAGGGAAATCTCATGGTGTCCCATTTCTAAATGAAGAACTGTGAGCAATTACGGAATGCTGACAGTGGAAGAAAAATCCTTCCCAAGGGGCTGAATCTCCAATTGGTAATCCAATACAAATTGGTCAGCCCTGAAATTATATACATGCTGGTAACACTAAATGTAGCAAGCAAGTCATATTTATATATTTATATATGAACAATAGTAGTTGAAAAAACTCATTTTCTGAACACCATAACAAGAAACTGTTTGAGGAGAAACAATCAAGTATCAAGACTGAAATTTGTCAGTTGGTCAGTTGGTTGGCACCATAGTGAGAACCTGCTGCTCCTTCTTGTACACTGGATGATTACCTGCTTTGCTTCACCTCCATCCCAGAGCTTTCATCCTGAGAAGCGAGAGTTTGTAGGTAAGGATTTTGCCTCTAAAGTTAACTCAGTGTAATAGTATTTAATTAGCTTATAATGGTTGACATGATAGCCTTACTGAAGGATGGTGAGACCCTCCTTCTGAACTTTGAGACCAGAATAGGAATAAGTAACACAGCGGTTCATTATTTATATCTTTGTCTAATTTTATATGTCAGCATACAAAGTGGCCTGAAATCAAATCTGTTTAACTTCCGAATCAATAGCTTTTTTCCCAAAGAAATAATCAAGAAAGTAAAAATGCATGTATATATTGGGAAAATTATTTACATACCACATTTCTGGTTAGGAAGAAACACTGAAAATGTGGAAGATAAGACACACGAAAATAAATATATTTTAAAAACTGGTTACCAAACCTGAAAAATACCACTCCAAGAAAAACAGTTAGAGCTGAGGGTATAGCAGAGTAGTTATCATGCCTTCCTAATATCCAAAGTGTCATAGTTCAGCCCCCAGAACTTCACAAACAAATCATGCTGGAATGTGCCTTTGCTTCTAACCCTCAGTGGAGGCATAAGTATAAAAAATTCTAGAATTTAGGATGTCCTGGGCTCCAGAGCAATACTGGTGCCTGTCCATGATGCATGAAATGGCGTGGCAATTATTAAACAAATAACAAAAACTTCAAACCCCCAAAACCAAACAACCACAAAAGTTATATATTTTGGATACATTACACAGAGAAATTTGACTGGAACTGCAGAAGTTTCCTCACTTCTGGCTAGTGTTGACAATGTCAGAAGACACTAAATAGGCAGTTGGAAAAATAAGGCCATTAGCAATCTCTGTCTTCATACTACAATACCAACATGCCTGAAAGATATGCCCATGAGTACAATAGTGGCACAGATATTCCTGGGGTAACTAATTACTGCCTAATAGAGGGTGAGACCTGTTCCACATTAGAAGACTCATGCTTGCTACTTTAAACCTGGCCAAAGGCCTATATTTCAATAAATCCCAGGTCGTACAGGAGAATATATTACTGTGGTTTTGCTAAATGAACATGTGGTTGTACTTATTTCTAAATTACTTTTGTATCCAGAAATTAGCACAGCTCTCATACATGGTCAGAAAAGCCTCATGGATCATGGACAAAGTTGAAGAAGAGACTGAGGAATAACTGAGAGACACCATGAGAGAAGAAGCCGCTGTCTTTCCAGTTTGCCTGACTGAACTAGCATTTGGTGCTATGCTACAGAGCCTTCGTAGCAATTGGTTCTAGTCTAACTCTTCACCCGGGTGGTAATTATTTACATTGTAGAAGGCGTTACCTCATGTAGTTGAGCATTAACTTTTCATTTGTGAACTTTATTACTTTTGCATTTCTTTTTGTATATTGCTAAAATTATTGCAACACAAAACAACCCTAAGAATTTTACAAAGTTATCCTACTTTGGGGATTCCTGGAGGTTTTTGTTTGTTTGCCCTTATTTATAGAATACTTATACATATTTATAGAATAAATATGTAGAAAAACAATGAAAATACGTATATAGTTAAAGTAAATGTAACACAATTGATAACTATATATTTATATAACTATAATATAAAAATTATATATATACATACATGCAATTCTCTCTGAGCAACATAACATCATAACACTGTAGTTGAAAGTGGCGATTTATATCTGTAATCTCAGGACTTAGAAGGCTGAGGCAAAAAGGTAACAAATCGTTGCCAGCATAAGTCACATAATAATTCTGAGACCATCCTTGGATACAGAACACGACCCCATCCCAAACAAACAAACAAACAAACAAGAAAGCTAAGCAACAACCAAAATACCAAAACATCTGTAACAGAGAAACTCATTGAGTTCTCCCAATAGTCTATAGGCATTACTGTATTTCATAAATGAGAATGAATAGAAAGGAAGCAGTGTGACTGGCAAATGGTGACAAACAGGGAGAAATGTGTCACAGAATTTGGCAGACTAACCTATGATAAGTTGTCCCCCCCTTCTGAGTTGGAAATCTCATTTTATTTAGTTTTCTCACAGTAGGGGATAGGTAATAGATCATAGCAAAGAAAATAATAAAAAATCCATATGACTCCTGCTTCTAATATATTAAGACATATGTGAAACCATTAATAAACAAAAGTAAATTTTATTAGTGATTTCTTCAGTTTATATAAAATCATGTTTCTACCAAGATGTATCAGAATTGTAAACAAAAAGGGTATCATTAAGTGTTTCATTAAACCAGGTTTGTAACTAGTAATATTAGCTAGATCATAGAAAGCATCATTTAGAGCAAGTCTACTTTTGAAAAGAAGAGAGAAACAATGGATAAGTAAAAAAAGCTAACTACAGATTGTTCTTAAAGACAAAAGCTAGGTTCAAAATGATATTTTTACGTGAAATAAACACTTATAAAATATACATGTATGGGTAGGCACTGAAGGCAATTCACAATAAAGAATTTAGCCTTCATTTTTGATTATAACACTATGCTAGTTGTATTTTGCCTTTAAATTTTGCCTAATGTTTTTAACTATTAAAAGATTAACACTCCAACTGAAAAACAGGAGAAGAAAATGAAATGCTGGTTCACAAAAGAATAAATTTAAATAACCAATGAGGAGGAATAAATAATAATTTAGGAAAAAATTATATCTAATTCCTGATGGGTAAGTTGGCATCTGATACAACTTTCTAACACCACACAAAATTTACTTTTTATAATTTAAATGCTCATTGGGTTTCATTTTTATTTTAAATTTTGTGGATATCCTGAAATATATTTTTAAAGGACAAAAAATGTCCATTATTCTCTGACTCATTAAAACTTGAGACTCTACGTAATAACATAAACATGGCAGATATTATAAATAATAGTTAATTCTGCTAATTAAAATAACATTTATTAAATAAGTGAATCCAAGTTTGTGTAATTTTTTTGTTATCCATTACAAGAAGATAATAAAATTATAATTGACTGAAAAGATGGTTCAAAGGATAAAGTGTTTGCCATACAAAGGTAAGAAACAGAATTCAGATCCCCAGAACCCACTTACGCTCTGTCTGGCATTGGTGGCCTTGATCTCGTTGAACCTGGAAATGTTATGCCTCAACCTCCTGAGTCTCTGAGATTATGAGACTACACAAATTGGCTCAAATTCCTCAAAATAACCAGGCACAACTATACATGTGTTGTATAATGGCTAGCTTTGGACACTGTGGGCGTACATCATCATCTCGAACAATTCTCATTTCTTCTCCTATAGTTATTTGGCTTTATAAAATGTTGTTCATTATAATTACTCTTTGGAAGAGTATATATCACAGTATATTCTCATAAGTTAACAGTTTCTTTTAAGCAGTCTTTCCCATGCTTCTCTTCTCGTTATACCTCTGACAAGCACTATGCTAGTCTCTACTTTCATGAGATCAATGCCTTTGATTCCTCAGTAAAAGTGAACTGCGCTAGAAGACGTTCTAAACCTGACTTATTTCATTTAACAATATGATCCACATTGCCACAAGTGACATTTGTTATTTCTGAACGTCATTCCTTTGTGTGTGTTTACCATATTTTGTTCATTAACTCATGCAATGATGGATGCGTAGGCTGTGTGTTCTGCTTTTTACAAATATTTCTACCCAGCGTATTTCAACCCACTAAAATCTCCCAGGCCACTCCTGCCGAGGGAGGAGGCAAGATGACTGCAGACCTTCCTTTCTCAGGCCACTTCAGCCCCATTGCCCACAGTTTAATCCTCATCTCTGTAGCAGAACACCAGCTGCAGTCTCTCTTTCCTCTTTGACCCTATCCCCAAGGGGTGGCAAAGATCTCCTCCAGCCTTCCTTCCCCGATTCATCCCCTTATCCCAGGCTTCTACACCAGTAGGCATTCCCTGCTAACACACCAGCTGAGCAGGCCTGGAAAACAGGTAATAAAACCAATGACTTTCCCCACCCTCTACTCGAAGCACAACCGCCCATTCTCATCCCTAGCTTGGAAAGATAATACCTGTTTGCCGAGGCCTCCCACCCTACTATCCCCCATCTAAATCTCTTGTGGACCCCACAGAGTATCTTTTGCTAACCTTCCTCCCCCGATTTGACTTGTTATTTTCTTCCAGCTTGTACTCACCCTATCAGGCACCTCATGTTAATCCACAGGCCGCTCCTGCTCTGATAGCAGGTAGGGTGCCTACATATCTTTACCTCTTCTTCTGTTCCTCAAGATCCAGCTCATCAGTTTCAATCTCAGCTCTATAGCAGACCTTCTGGGGTGACCTCTCTTCACTGTCTACCCTATTTCATTCTAAGGCGACTAAATAAGCAGATCCTGGTTGAACACTATGTGCTATTCTATGAACCCCTTCTGGCATCTAGTCTATACCCATTCCTATGTGTTAGCTCTTAATACCCAGAAATACATTTTACATAAAACCCCAGAGGCCACGTCTATCAAATTCATAGAAAATTTACCAGGTAACAGATAGCCCTCACACTGTCCTTAAACCCAGAGAGGAAACAGAAACCAAGAAACAAAGCTTTCACCCAACAAAGACTGTTGGGGTGTACTGCTGGTTCATTTCCTGTCTACCCAGACCTGAAATAATTACACTGAAACTGTATTAATTGCAACACTGTTTGGACAATGACTCTAGTGTATTCCTAGCTAACTCTTGCATCTTAAATTAACCCATTTTTATTATTTTATATTTTACTATGAGGCTCGTGGTTTACCAGTAAGGTTCCTGGGAGTCTGTCTCCTTCAGCGGCAGCATCTCCCTGACTCTGCCTACTTTCTCCCACATTCAGTTTAGTTTTCCCACCTACCTCTATTCTGCCCTATCCCAGGCCAAAGCAGCTTCTTTATTCACTAACCAATAAAGGCAACACATATACAGAAGAACTTCACACACCAAAAATCAAATCCAGAAATCAGGACGTGTATCTATAATCATTCCAATCCCGGAGGCATAGATTCAGGCATAAAAACACAATCATTAACAGCCAGTGCAATATATTTCTGTTACAGTTCAGCATCTTTGCCATTGCCATAGCAAACCATTAATATCCCAGCATAGCTAAAGCACTGGAAATCTTTAAAAGCTATGAAAGCCTGGACAGATGTCCTGCATACTCTAAAAGACCACAGATGCCAACCCAGATTATTATACCCAGCAAAACTTTCAATCATTGTAGAGGATAAGATAAGATAATTCATGATAAAGAAATTTTAAAAGAAATAAAATATTTCAGGCCTATATTGATAGATTTTTATTTTTTTGACTTTATAAAAAATGACTGTAAAAGCAATCAATATTTTTAGTATATAAAAGATTCTGGAATAACAGTGGTGATAGACTTCCATTTGTCTAAATTTATTCTTGCCTCTCATCGACCTTTTCTCATTTCTGCTTCATTTCTCATGTTTAAGTAAAAAAAAAAAAATGAGGGACAAAATAAGAAAGCAACTCTGAACCATGCATTTATCCGGTGCAATCATGAAAAAGATCACTGTAACAGTCTTTGTTTTGTATTTGTTTCTATGAAAATAGATTATGAAAACTTAAGTATTTTTTTCAAAAATGAAGCTGTAAAGCAGATTTTGGTAAAACTCGGCTTAACTCTTCATTTTACATTTTTCTAGATATGATGTTAATTGAGCTTCTTAATTAACAGTCAATAACAGGTTTTTTTTCTTTTTTTCTTTTTTTTTTTGAGACAGGGTTTCTCTGTGGCTTTTGAGCCTGCACTGGAACTAGCTCTTGTCTTGTAGACCAGGCTGGTCTCGAACTCACAAAGATCTGCCTGCCTCTGCCTCCCAAGTGCTGGGATTAAAGTTGTGCGCCACCACTGCACGGCTCAATAACAGTTTATAGTTATGACTTAGATATAGTTACATTTCAAAAAGTTGTTTTTGGAGCTATACTGAAAAAACTAATTTGATAATTGTAGAAAGTCACTTAAGGAATATATGGGACACTGACAGCATAAAACTAAAATTAGTTTGAAAGCTTACACTTTTAAATATATGGGTTGTGCATACACAAATACATAGCACACACACATGCACACACATACATACATACTAATTTTGCCAGTATTAAATTAGTGTAATTTTATAAAGTTATTTATTTATGTAATTAAAATTTCATTTTAAATAGCATATTATATACAATGCATGGTATATTATGGATGTTTGTGGCTTATAAGGATCAAATTCAGGTCATCAAGTTCTTTTACTCACTGTGCCATCTCAGTGTTTAAATGGTAACCCAACAGTTCTTAAGTACTTTACATATATTTATTAACATAGCACAATTTACATACAAGAATAAATTCAAATGATTATTAAAGCTTCATGAAAATTTTGATTCTGTTGTATATTAAGCAATCTAGCGTCTAAACATGGTAGATAATTTTGAAAGACTCCAACAGGTAATTGGGATTTCCATATTTTTTCTTTTGGTTCATTTATAGCCTAGTCTTGCAGACTTCCCTTTAGTTAGTATAACCCTCACTAAAATATAAACATTCCTGTTTTTTTTTGTCACTGTCAAAACAAACTATGTGGATATTCTGGTTAATACCATCTATGAATGACAAATTTATGTCAATAATAATATACATGTTTAACAGCTAATATGTGGATCATCCGTAAGTCTACTGTTAAAAATGGTGGTAAGGAATCAATAGAAACTGTACTTAAGGAGACATTTCAGTTGTGATACATTGTCTGGGGGTCAATTTATTTCCTATATTGCACGATATTAACTACATTATGGTATGACTGGAAGGTAAATAAAAATTAAAAATGAGAAACTTAACTTTCTATGTTACAAACAAGGATATTCCACTCTCCTTTTCTTTACAGGATTTATTTATAAAAATTTACAATTACAAGTCCTTTATCCTCTCTTTGACATGTATATAAATCTTTTTTTGAATTAGATAATCCTTTATGAAAATTTTTTCTCAACATCTGCAGGCCAGGTCTCTGAAATGTACGCATCAAGGAAAATCACACGTGTAGCTCCTGTAGGAGGATAGTAGCCTAAATTCAGTGCATGCTTCAATCCAAAAGTCAAAAATTATTTTCCTCGCAAAAATGCAAAATTTTATTTCTCTCTAGCCAGTAATTGGAGATGATCCTTCCAATGACCAGGTGATTCTAGAATGTGTCAAGGATGTTTGAAGATGATGCTGTTCATCCTCTTCATGGAGTACCAATTCTTACTTATCTTGAACATATATGTGAATGGCTGTTCCATTCTGGCTATTATGGATGTCTTTGAAATCTTAGAGGTTGTGATGTGCACTGCAGTTACATTTAATTCATATTCAGCAAGTAAACTATTTGTCTTTCACAACTCCTCATTTTGGGCTAGTGAGATCATTTCCTATAATTATATTTTCCAGTATGATTCTGTAAGCTATTTTCAAACTTAAAATGTATTGAAAAAATTATAAGGTACATGAGCAGCCAGGCTTTGTACTACCTGTCTGGTCAGTCTATCTGACATCCTCTATTTACCTACTAATTTATCCTTTCTGTCTCCGAATATCAACCTCCCCCCAACATCATCTGCTGAGTACTGTGTGCTGGAAGAACTTTAGAACGAATGTAAAAACACGTTTCATTCTGATATTATATTCAACTGCCTGCAGATGAAACACTGTTACATTAGGCTTCAAGTTATTGAACCAATTATTTTTGCAATAGTTTTTTTTAAATTTCACTGTCATTTAAAAATTTTATTAATTATTATTTTAAACAATCTTTATAATTTATATACCAATCCAGGTTCCAGATATATGAAAGATGGCCTTGGTCCTGCCTCAAATTGGCGTGCCAGACATTTTTTTTTTTTTTACTGTCTTTGACTTATACATTTAGGTTTAATGTTGTCATTTTCTCTTAGGAAATTTCTTCCATTCAAAGAGGCATAAAAACTATTTCAAATATTTTATTGATTAACAAAAATAGGATTTAGTATTCAGGTTTTAAATTTCTTTTTTGGTAATGCATCTATTTTAAAAATGAGTTCTGTGATCAATATATGTCACTATTACCGTTAAACCAAAAGCTGAGTCCTCTTAAACTGGAATTAAATTTAGCTATTTCATTTTATAATTCCTCTTGGCACACTGAACAAAAACATTGACATTTCCCACAAATTTCTACTACTTTTTTTATTTCTTACTGCCCTAGATTGAATTAATTAAAAGAAAAATGGTTTTCTTCTCAAAAAAAGTATCTTGTTTTATCTAACCAGCTCAGATCTATTGAGTGTTTATTCTTTGTCAGGTATCACCCTATATACTTAGGTAATAGTTTAAAATGAAATAAAGTTCACAAAGAAAAAGTAAGGACAGTTGCAGCAAAATGTAAACAGATCTTCACCAACCCCATGTTCTACAGAAGGCTGGTCTCAAAAATATATAAAGAACTCAAGAAACTAGACATCAAAAATATACAATTAAAAATGGGGTACAGACCTACACAGAATTATCAGCAGAAGAATCTCAAAGGCAGAGAAAACACTTAAAGAAATATTCAGCATCGTTAGCAATCAGGGAAATTAAAATCAAAACAATTCTGAGATTCCATCTTACATCTTTCAGAATAGCTAAGATTAAAACAAATGACAACCAATGATGGAAAGGATGTGGATCAAAGGGAACACTTTTACATTGAGTGGGAATGTAAACTTGTATAGTCACTTTGGAAATCATTGTTTTGGTGTCTCAGAAAATTGAGACTCAAACTACTTCAAGACGCAGCTATAGCACTCTTGGACATATATACAAAGGATGCTCAAAAATACCACAAGGACATCTACTCAACTATGTTCATAACAACTCTATTTGTCATATTCAGAACCTAGAAACAGCCTAGATGCCCATCAAAAAATGTGGTGCTTTTACACTTTAGAATAATACTTAGCTTTTAAAAGCAATAATGTTATGAAATTTACAGGTAAATAAATGGAACTAGAAAATTAATCATCTTGAGTATGATAACCCAGACGTGGAAAGACAAACATTGTATATACTTACATTATTTTGAAGTAGACGCTAGCTACATTAAGCAATCCATAGGCAAACTCCTATAAATATTCAAAGGCCCAAATCAAAAATTCAAAAAAAGCATTGTAATTGAAGGATTACTATATACAGATAAATTAAGCACATTTTCACCAAAATCTTAGAATCAGATTGGCTTCTTCAGGAGGTAAATTTTCAAATTTTAGGGACTGGAACTTTATCTCAGGTAAAACAAAGTACAAGGTGGGCCAAATGTATGGGGACAGAATGACAAATATATAAATTGAAGCTATATGTGACTAATGTGTTAATAAATTTATGGAAACATCATTTGTTAGAGCATTGGAAAACACAGATTAACATTCCATCAGTCTCAGAAGCAAACCATAAAATAAAGAATGCTTCTGAGAGAAATATTAAAAGATATTATCAAGAACAGTCATTGACTGATCAGGTGGCACATAAGCAGAGAAAAACTGGTGTTGATCTTTCAAAGGTATCAACACCCTACCTTTAAGATGGTTAGCTGACTAACCTGTGTGGGTGGAACAATGGTCACTGACATCAGAAGATTACAGGATCAACTAAATATTCAACATATTAAAGAATCAACCAGTCCTTGGAATTCCCCTGTTTTAGTTATTCAAAAGACATCTGGAAAATGGAGAATGGTAACAGATCTGAGAACAATTCATACGGTGAGCCAGCCAATGGGCTTTTTACAACTTTGATTCTCTTGCCTTTTTTGTTACCTTAAGGATAGTCTATTATAATGATTGATTTAAAAGACCACTCTTTTATTATACATTTACAAGAATAGGATAGAAAATTATTTGCCTTCATAGGACCTATTTTTAATAATTCTAAGCATTGGGTTGAAGATTAGATAAATGTAGTTAGTTACTTTCTTCTCACGACTTGGCCAATTTATTGATTGCATAAGAATTAAGTTAGTTGACTGAGATGGAGGGGGGAGGGCCTTGGGCTTCCCATAGGACAGGGTATCCTGCACCATCATAAGGAAGCAGGGGGAGGGCAGTGGGGTAGTGGGGGAGCGGGAGGGCCGGGAACAAGGGGAGTAAATGTAAATTTTTCTTTTAACAATAAAAATAAAAAAAAATGTAGGATTGGAAAGTTATTTTACAAGGAATGCTACACAAACCCACTTTGTGTCAATATTTTGTACAAAACCTGTTAGAAATAATTTGTAAGCAGTTTCCTCAATCTATAATTTATTATTATATGATATCTTACTGGTTGATTCAGATGCAGATACCTTAGAAAAAAATGTTTGAGCCAGGTGGTATAGTGGATGCCTTTAGTCCCAGCACTTGGGAGGGAGAGGAAGGAAAGTTTGAGGCCAGTTTGGTCTACAAGAGCTAGTTAAGCCTTTTAATTTTTCTGTGCATGAATTTCTCTAATACTGTCAGGGAATGATTGAACCAAATTTGATATTAGAGTCTATGGAGGCTCCATAATGGTGTTTTCCAATGGCCAAGTGTTACCTTGCTTGTCCTTTGTTGATCTACGTTCTTTAATTCAATGATTGCCTTTGCCATACCTTCTGCATTCTTCAGAATGCTGGTGGGGTGCCTTCTATTTGGATGATCTCTAAAAAGAATACTGTTTCTAGGAATGCCCATGAATTTAACATTTGTTTTCCATAGGGTGAGTACATACCATATGAAAAGGCTACTCCCTTAAAACTCTTAAAATCTAATATTTCTGTGGGATTCCATTTAACTTCTGCATAACCTTGGGGATGCCTATCATCTGCAGTTCCTTCTTTTGTAGTAACTGGAAAAGCTAAAGTTGCTTTCTATTAACCTGGAATGTCCCTCTTTAATTTCATCACACAGTCCTATAGTAGGTGTTGGCTAAATTCTTCTTCTGTATCTGAGTATTTTTCTTATTTTCATTAGTAGGTCTTCTTATGGCTTATCTCTTATTAATAGTAAGTGTTTCTAAGGCATGTAGCTTATGAGTCAATTTTTCACATTTGGCACCATTACCAAACCACTCTTTTAAGGATAAAATATGAATTACCAAACTGTTAGTAATTAAAATAAGCATTATGTCAATCTCAACAAAATCAATCTCCTTTTATTCATTTTTTCAAGCCATCCATTGTGGCACTATGGAATCTTAACTCCCTGCATTGTGATAACTCTGATTCTTAATGTGGGAAATATTTTTCTTATGATTTCCCAGTTGTCTCTCCAAATCAGCTGTGATGTCTGTGGTAGTGGTGATGAGAGGTGAGGCATTTGGGGCTGGGATGAGGGATGGCTACAGCAGCAGTTGCAGAATCTTGATTTTTGTGCACTGTAGTGCAAGCAGGTGGGGTGGTGGTCCTGTGAGGCACTCTTGGCCAGGGTGCAGACACAGGGGAATCTACAGCAGGAGAAACCACACAGGGAGCCACTGAGGTGGCAGGGAGAAATTGTAGCTTTAAGATGTCTACAGTGTGATCTCAAGCCATGTGGTGTACTCCAAATATTGCTTTTATCTAAGCTTTTCTATTTACCAATAAAGGCTTGGGAGTCAGATATTAGTCTGCAGTATCAGAAAAGCCAAGAAGCAATCAGCTGACCTTCTTTTTGGCCAGAGACCCAGCAAGAGAGCATCTCTCTTACCATTCCAAACCAAAAGAGAATGTAAGTCTCTAAATCCCTCCCTACTCCATCCTATGGGTTTCTCTATACATACTCTTGTATATGGATACTCTCTCTGGCTAATTCTTATCAACCATTTTATTTTAAAAAAATCTCAGAGTTTTACAGTGAGGTCAAATATCACCAAACAAGGTGATATTTCCTCATCTAAGATTTCTAGCAATAGTATGTAGCATGAACCAGTCATCACCTCTGATCAGATTGATGACTACCCCAATTGTCATCAGAGAGCCTTCATCCAGTCGTTTATGAAAACAAATGTAGAGACTCACTTAAACTTTGGGCCAAACTCAGGGAATTCTGCAGAAAAGAGGGAGAAAGGGTTGTAATAACCAAAGGGGTCAAGGACATAACAAGAAAACCAACAAAAACAACTAACATGGATCATAGGAAATCACAGAATCTGAGCCAACAACCAGAAAGCCTGCAGGGGACTGGCATAGGCCCTTTACATATATATGACAGTTCTGTAGTATAGTCTACTTGTGGGCCTCCTAACAATGGGAACAGGGGCTGTCTCTAATGCTTTAGCTGGCTCTTGGGAACCTATTCTTCATACTGGTTTACCTTCTCCATACTTAATGCAATGAGAGGTGCTTAGTCTTACTGAAATATGATTTGCCATGCTTTGTTGAAAACTGTGGGAGGTCCATCACTTTCTGAACAGAAACAGAAAAGGAGTGCATTGAAGGTGTTGTATAGTGCATTGAAGGTGTTGTATAGGGAATAGAAAGAGAGGAGATAGGAGAACCTTCAGTTTGGATGTAAAATACATGAATAAAAATTTGAAAGATATTTACTATTTCAATACTGAAATGTTCTAACAAATGAACAGGCAAAAGGGCAAGACAAGAGAACTTCCACGAGAAGAGCAAAGAACTTTATTTCTGCAAGAGGGCTTAGCTCTACCTATGGTGCTTAGGAACCTTTTAAGTACAGAGGTATTATTGCATTCAACTTCAGATAAACAAAAAGCAATATAGGTGATTTGGGTTGGATGGGGGAAAATCACTGGAAGTGCTTTTCAGTACATTGTAACTCCTTAGAAGTGAGTTTCCAAAGAGCACTGGACAATTCAAAATCCAGGTATAGATGTGAGAAAATGGGCACAGAAACCATGGCTCTACAGCACCTTTGTTTTCTTTTGTACATTGTGTTTCATAAAATAGTTCGTAATATTAATATGTAACAATATTATTTTGTTATATTTTATTGCCTAAATTTTTAAGATGGGGATGGCACTCAATAAAATACAGATTTAAAAAGTCACTTTGACTTATGTTAAAAGATGTCAAAAGTATTAAAACCAACATGTCTGAGAATTCTTGGAAATATCAATAACAGGGTCTTGAGAAGCATTAGTGCCCAGGTAATCCAAATTCAAAAATATGTTTGCCTTCCCATCTTTCTGTCTCCCTTATTTTTCTATCACTCCCTCTCTCCATCCCTCATTCCCTCCCTTCTTTCCCTGTTTTCTTCTTCTCAACCTTCTCTTACTATCACTTAACCTTCCTTATAATATATATATATATATAAATATATAAATATAATCTTTGAAATACAGCTTCTTATAGGGACAGACCCTGGCAGTGATTCTCAACCTTCCTAATGCTGTGACCATTTAATACAGTTCCTCATGTTGTGGTGATCCCCATCCATAAAATTATTTCATTGTTACTTCATAACTGTGACTTTGCTACTGCTATGAATCATAAAGTAAATGTCTGATAGGCGACTCCAAGGGTCCGTGACCCACAAGTTGAGAACCACTGGACTATACCATCAACATCATAAAAGTAATACCTCTGAAAAAATCTTAACCCTTAAACAAATAAACCAAAGGAGCTTCTCATCTTTGTTTACAAAGTTAGTTTCTCTGGAGAGTTTAAAGTATTGACCACGGTCAGAAAGCACCAGTAGTTTTACTGATACAGAGTTAATTACTCAGTAATAGAGCTTGCAATAACAGCAATGAGACAAAAACCTGCCAGACAACCACAAAATCTCATCTTCATGTAGAAACTTGAAGATGGCTGGTACCTTCCTTGGCTTATATGGGGAGTTGCTTCTGGGTACGCTTCATTTATCCTCAAAGATGTGTTGTGACTCTATTATCTGGTGAAAGTAAAGATTGCCCAAGGCATACCTGAAAGAGAAAAAGAGCTCTCCAATGAGCAATAGTGCATTGTTGAACATAAAAGGAAGTCAGAAGGTCTTGCTCTGCCCTTGATCTTGGAGGTGACTTGGACTCTGAACCCGACCCGCGGGTCCAGTTATTCAGGGTCCAAAGAGGCTACTACCTGAAAATCATGGGCGAGAGAAAAGAAGGAGACCAAGCAAATTTCTCTTGTCAAGGTCTCACTTTATTAAGAAACAACACCAGTATATATACAGCTCCGAAATGGGAAGCTGCTTGAAGTGGGGGTCGGGGCTGAGAGCAGGAACTGGAGGTAATGAACAACTAGTTAGCTAACTGGCTAGCACATCTGTGTAAACGGAAACATTTTTTTTTTTTTTTTTGTGGATAGCTAACTAAGGAAGAAGGGAATCTCTGCAAACATCCTGGAGACAATGGCCTCCATATCTTAGTTAGCTTCCTAGAGTCAAAATTCCTAGCTGGCTCTGTTAAACATTCTAAGTCAAAGGCCTTTGCTGACCTTCTGTAATTATTAGGGCAAAAGGTCCCTAACAGGACTCCATATATGATCCTGAGCTAATACGTTGGTGACTGGCCAATAAGTTCAGTCTCCCCATTTACCATCATGTGCCTGTTTTTCCCTGTCCAGGATGGGTTCCAGGGATATCAAACACCTTCTTGAGATGTTATTATCGATCTCTCTTGGGAGATTCATATATCATTTGTTTGCTTGGGTTGTCATAACCAAATCCTATGAACATGATGATTTAGAGAAAAGTGAAGTGAATTTCACTATGGCTCAGGAGACTAGGCATCTAAGGTGAAGGTACAGAGAAGTTCAATCTGTAAGGCTTTGTTTCTCGTTTTGAATATGGCTGTTCCCTGGCTATGTCTTGGCATGGATTTCACAGTGAGCTTTGCCTAATGTTTCCCATATGTTTTAATGGTCTCTTTATATAAAGAAAACTATCAGATTGGATGAGAATTTCTCTTAAGACATTTTTAATTGTCTCTTTTTAGATGGAAAACTCTCAGATTGGATTAGGATTTCCCTTAAGACCTCATTTTAATGTAATTATTTCTTAAAATTCAATTACATCAAAAATACTGATATGAGGCCTGAAAAATGTGAATTGGTGAGAATAAGACTCAGACTGCTTATATGCCCTCATAACTTAATTTTCATAAAAATATTAAATATTGTGTATATGACTTTGTTGTTTGTAGAAACCAGATATAGGATTATAAGAGTGTTTGAAATTTATCTATATTATTTGTGATATCTTTTTACAGGTATTTTTATTTTACATTTATGAGTATTTTGCCCTATATATATGCTTATGTACCACATGCATGTCAGGTACCATCAGAGGCCAGAAAAGAGCATTTAATTTTTGGCAACTAAACTTATAGTCAGCTTCCACATGGCTACTGGGAACTGAACTCTGCTCTTTTGCAAGAGCAGTGAGTTCTCTTAACCTCCAAGCCTTCTCCAACATACAATGGTTTATTTCACATTTAAAATCCATTAACTCACATTACATCAACGTATTTTTAAATTTATTTTTTAGCTTCCACACAAGGAGACTATCAAAGCATCATATTTTCAAAGTACAATTTCCTGTGTTGTCTGTGAGGGACTGGTTCTCAGATTCTCAGAGAGATTATCCGTTATGAATGTACTTTATATAAAATGGTTCTTTCTTTGCATATAATCTGTGCAAAAATGTTGTAAGTCATTTTGATAATACTTATGATCCCTCTTACTATGTAATAGTGATGTTAACAGTGAACATTATGTCCATCCCTACTCTATTCATAATGCTGATAGTTGCTCATGGGGCCACGCATGGCTCTTATACTGGGATCCAAACTTAGGTCTTTATACTATTACAATAAGGGCTTTTATCCAATGAGCCACCTCTCCTGTCTGAGATATAAACTCAGGCTAAACCCAAACTGGCAATAATCTGTTTCTGTCGCTTTATATATTTTTCTAGTCAGAAGATCCTATAACAACTTGTATGCAGCATAAGACAAAGACAATTGCTTTAAGTGTGAAAGAAAAAACTGCCAGTCAAAACAATAATTCAAAAAGCACTCCACCTTCAATCTATACATCATTATTTCCCATGAAGGAAAATCTGCAAGAGGGAACTCTTGCCAACTCTAACTTGTAAGGTTTTCAGTACCAAAGTTCTCGCATGCAATCTCCCAGGAAGCATCCATGCAGGAAGAACACAGTAAACTCTTGTGTTTTTCTTGAATATGCTCAGCCTTTCAAGGAACTAAGAAATAAAGTTTGCCTTGCAGAGAGACTCTTTTATAATCTGAGAAGACTCAGAATCCCGTATCACTTCCTGGTGTTCAGCCTTTAACCCTTCCTGAAACAATTCAGAATATGCAGCGCTACAGCTTGCTTCAATTCAGAATCAGGTGGTTCATATAAATAAATTACTAGTGGTAGTCTGGAATTTGTACTGATTTTTTTCCATTGCCTACTATCTGAAAGAAATAAGAGAAACATATGTTCCTAAGCCTATTGTTCAATATATTCACATAGTGAACTTAAAATGTTTGGTTAGAAAATCAATATTGCTGTACTAAGCATCACATATAGTAAAGCAGAAGAATTGTAGGAAGCTGTGAACTTACTTAAAATCAATGTGTATTCAAACCAGGGAGTAACAAAATAGATAAAACTACAACTTTAGATGGTAACCCAGGGAGAGTTGAGCAGCATCCTAGCTTTTGCCATTGCAGGAAGAATCAATGCATAGCACAAACAAACAATAAAAAGCAATACAATATTTGGGTTAGCATTAAGAGTCATCTGCAGTAAATTTGAGGACAATGACTGGTAAGCTGTATTGGCAACTATATTAATTCTCTATGCAATGAATACAGTATCAGGCACAGAAAACAAATGAGAACATAGATTTAGAACTGCATCTGGCAGAAAGAACAGGACTTAAATGTAATATGGAAATATATTTTTCATTACAGTTGCTTCTCTCAAACTATTGTAAATAAGGCACATGAGATTGTCCCCCAAAATTTAAACTTTAAAACAAGCAAACCATGGTTTATAGAAAAAATACTCTAAGTGTCTTGAGTTTATGTCTGTAACCAAGCGGAGTGGACAGCATACTTTTTGTGGGAATATACAGCTTAACAAAGAATGGCAGCATACAACAAAAGAAATTAGAGTGCTCATTAAAAACATTGCTACATAGTGATCAATGATGAGTGAATCCATATACTGTTGAAAGTTGTGAGCACAGTGGGACATCTAAAATATGTATACCTGGAATCACATTTTAGTGAGTTCAATTAATGATCTGCATGCTCCTTGATGCCCTGTGGTATTTGAAAGTACTCAATCAGCTTGCTAGGACTTTAATGATTTCTTCTGCTGTGTACTTTCTGTGTTGTGAGAAAGGAAGAGATGTAATGCAAGCCATTGTAAATGCTATTATCATTAGAAAGACAATATTTACTTAGAAGGGTATGCAATATTTTATTTCAAGTCTCTTTTTCTTCCCCCATGAAGATCTGGCCATTATTAAATAATCGTTATTAAATAATTTGCAAGGGATAGGTATAGTTTCAGTGAATAAAGCAGCTGTGCTCCAGGGATGAGAACTGAGTTCCTTTGTCCAGAATCCAGGCAAACATGTAACCTCAACTTCAGCCACTGGCATCCAAGCAAACATGGACACACATGCAAACACGGCCCACACAGTTGTGTTCATATACATATGAATGTACATAAACACACACATACAAATCCCACACATACAAATGTCAAGAAATTAACAATCTTGCCATCCTGTTAATGTCATTATTTAATTTGCCCACAATATTTATCCATTTGATTTTTTTAATTAACTAGTATTGTAGAGGATTTATTTTATTTCTATTCTACTTCTTTCCTATTATTTCTTTGTTCTCTTTTCTTCCTAAGCTCCCTGCATCACAAATTTTAGCTCTTTTCCCAAGGGTGCATGTTGCATGAGGAGGAGCAAGTGGGCTGTGTCCCACAGCCCAGCTCCCAAAGGAGGCAGACTGTGTTCCCGGTGCCTGGCTAACTTAACCCCCAAAATGATTACATAGAAATTGTATTCATTTAAACTCTGCCTGGCCCATTAGTTTTAGC
>JAQHUG010000027.1:4276901-4293897 GCA_028555095.1 Dicrostonyx torquatus | reverse complement strand
AAGTGATATAAGTTCTCTCTCTCTCTCTCTCTCTCTCTCTCTCTCTCTCTCTCTCTCTCTCTCTCTCTGTGTGTGTGTGTGTGTGTATTTTTAATGCGAGTAAAAATGGAATCAAATGGGGAGAGCCAGTGCCCCATAGAAAGATGGGTAGGTGGTAGAGAAAGTAATATCCCTGGAAGCCCATGCCAGGTAACACAACTTACTCACACTTTGCTGCTGAGACACTGCCTAACGTAAGGTGGAATGTGAAAAATGATAGCCAAGATTGCCCTGTGACTTCAACACATGTATAGTGTGCACTGTGGCAAGTTTGCATCTTCACATATATGTACACACATACATACACACACACACACACACATACACAGAGAGAGACACACAGACACACACAAAGTAGGAAATGTCCCTGATAACTTTTTAGTTCTGCCCTCTTTATATTGAAGTTAAAAATTGTCATGACTATGTGTGGTTTTTCCTAGCCCCATCTTGATGAAGGAAGATTTTTGACACTGTCAGTGACATACTGGTGACAAACCTGAAGGAAGAACACAATACCCTTTATTTGAATCACTGCACAAGAAAGTTAAAATTCTCACTATGTTTATACTGAGCATTCACAGATTAAGTGAAATTTTTACCCAGCTGCTGAATCTATTTTACTTCAATTCCAAAGTGAAACATGTTGCATTTATTTTCTAGACTTTACAAAGTTGGTTGGAATGTTTTTCATGTCTGCTATTTTAACATAATCCTGAATTCTGATAACATTTCAGAAAAAAATATGTTTTTGAGAAATTAGTTTCCTTGTTGATAAGATTTTGACAATGATCTATGTGTGATACTTCTAATACATTCATAAAGACTTTCAATGTCATAGAAAGCAAAATGAAAACCCCAAATAGATATTTTTTTCTTCCTTTGAAACAAGGTTTGGACCTATAAAAGCAGAAGCAAGTCAATGGCTATTTGGGTTCAGTACAATGACTAAAAATCAGTAGCTACATATCAACCCATACCAAAACTGGATTGTACAAAATATATAACTCATTCATACATATACTACAATGCCCTATATAATTATGTATGTAATTAGAATAAATGTTCTTTAGGTGATTATATAATACTAAGATGTATGATAAATTAGATAGGCATACATTTAAGTTTAAATCTCAGAATAAGAACCCTTAATCCGTTTTGATGTCATCAGCTTTATAGCCCTTTATAGTTTTAATTTAAGTTTCATAAAGTAGTTAAGATTACACATCTTTATGCTTTTAGGTGTGCATGTGTGTTCACATGCCCATATTTGATTGATTACAGATTTATATGGATATGTATGGAAGCCAGAGGTGGGTTAGTTGACTTCCTCTATTGCTCCCCACATTATTTATTTGAGGAAGATTCTCTTACTGAATCTGGAAATCAATGATTAGAATTGAAACTAAATAAGTGAATAACACATGACATTTTGATCTTGCAAAGATTAACCTGTCATGTAGTCACGAAGAGAACAAAATTGTTCTTAAGTCTTCAGTGAGGTAAATGGGGTTGAGCTGATATACATTAATGGGAAATGACTGGTGATGTAAATGAGAGATATCTTATTGAAGATGCTTTCAATGACATAGCAGAGCAGAAAAGCAAAGAATGTTCTGTAAATATAAACTAAGATCATAAAGTACATAGATGGTTACCACTAAACCCTAGAATACAAGAGAAATAAAAATTATTTCACTGGAAACTTTTATTAACATCCTAAGGAAAAATAATTTTTGCTGATGACAAATAAGAGTTCTAGAAGGCACTAGAGAAGGCATCTGCTTAATTCAGTGGTTCTCAACCTGTGGGTCCTGACCCCTTTGGAATAAAATGGCCCTTTCTCAGACGTCACCTAAGATTATCATAAAACACAGATATTTACATTATGATTTATAACACTAGAAAAATTAAAGTTATGAAGTAGCAACAAAGTGATTTTATGGTTCTGGTCACCACCACATTAGGAACTATATTAAAGGGTCAGAGCATTAAGCAGGTTGAGAGCCACTGACTTAGCTTAAGATTGGTGGGGCCTGGACAAAGAAGCAACTCAGAGGCAACTCTGACAAGCCCAGGGCTGGTAAGATTAAGGCCTTGGAAAACTGTAATATTTTGTAGCGATTGAGACAAAAGAAGGCAAGGAATAATGTATTTGTGCTACAAGAGACTTTGTTACAAGAGAATGATGCTTTCTCTTGGGATATGTCTGGTAGCTAACCAGTTCGTTCTTTGATTCCCTGGGAAAAATAAAAGTAACTAGAGTAAAATTTGTACAGAAAGATCTGTTGGGAAGTTTACCAAGAATAACAGTAACTTTCCTGGTCCTTGGCAAAAGTCTTCTTGGCAATCCTGGAACCTTTGTGGAAAGAATTGTCACATATGTGGAGCACAAATGTCTTCGTTCAAAATTTTCTGAGGATATTGTAGAAGACATTTGGGTATCAGAAGAGATCTTACCTGCAATGATTCCCATCTGTTCTGTCAGTGTTGTTAAAGTATAACTCCAGAGGGAATCTGAATAAAGATCAAATTTGTCCACATTGAATCTGTGTCCTTGACTTCCACAGACTTGCTGGAAATCTTCCACCTGTCTGGAAAGTGTGCATTGTTGATATCCTCTTTGCCCTGAATATCCAATTCTCCTGTTTTCATGCCTTATTCTCTGCCAAGGGTGGCTGACTCTAAAGAACTATGTGCCTTGCTTTCCTGATTCTGGTTGAGTGTAGCCAACTGGACTGGGAAAGGGAGAGAAAGATATAAACAGAGGCTCTTTTGTTCTGCCTAGTCCCGCAGCCCCTTTTCAAATCATCACTGAGATGTTTAATATTACAAACTTTTTGATCTATTCCTCAGGCTTATTACTAAGTAGTTCTTGCAAGTTAAATTAACCCATTTTAATTAAACTATGTTTTGCCACATGTCCCATAGCTTTACCTGTACTTTGATGCATCCTGCTCCTCCAGTAGCTGGCTGGTGTCTCCCCTGACTGACATTCTTCTCTCTGTATCCCAGCTTGGATTTCCTGCCTGCCTCTATCCTGCCTTGCTATAGGCCAAATAAGCTATTTTATTAACCAATGGGAATAAAACATATGCACAGCATGCAAGAAGGTTATCCCACAGCACAGTCTTTTTCTCCCATTTTTTTCTGTATAAATATTTTTTAACCCTATGTCCATATAATTTGCTATATGTTTTCTCACTTCCCATGTTTAGTTATTTGTCATCTTCCTTGTTCTTCAAGACCAAAGAATGCTTCTGATCTTCTCTAAGTTCTGGTCTTAGCACAGAACATTTTTATACCTATGGTCTCCCTACACTCTCCTTAAAGTTTTGTAAATATCTTTCTCCACAAATATAATTTGACTATTCTGTTTTCTCCTACAATATTGGTGAAAGAAATGCCTAGTCCATTTTAGGTTCCTATAACCAAATACCACAGGCAGAGTATTTTATAGTGAATCTTGGCTCATGTTGCTAGAGGCTATGGAATTCAAGACTGAAGGGTCATAATTTATTGAGTGCTTTTGTACTATGTAATTCCATGTGTAAAGTTAAAAGGTAGGAAATGGGCAACCTGGGATTTGGGAAAACAGCTAGGTCAGGAGAAATAGATATGGAGTGAATGAGGAAGGGAGGACAGAAGAAGAGAGAGACAGACACAGAGAAAGACAGACACAGAGAGAGACAGAAATAGAAAGAGAGATACAGTGAAAGAGAGAGAATAGTAACATGAGGGGAAATGAAAGAGATAAATTCATGTTTATTCCTGTGGTGATATGTTCACTTCCTTGATAATATTATTTCTGTCATAAGACTGTTGCTTCCTTGTTCCCTACATCTCCAACAATGTTGCATTAGGATCACATTTCCATCAAAGGAAAATTTACAGACTCATTAAAGGTATAGCGCATAGAAAATGTGTTGGGTGATTCCAGAAAACAACAGTAAATATTGTGAATTATGTGTGTGTGAGTGAGTGTGTGGGGAATGTGTGTATGTGTTATGGAACGTCTGCTCTAATTTTGGAGAAATATACTAAAGATATATGCAGGAATTTGACTGAGCAATCCAGAGTTAGTGGTAGCATGGATGTGTGCCTGTGACTATCAAGGAAGCCAAGCAGAGTTTAGTCCTTGAAGTCATGGTCTATGTGATCTGTTTCTGTAGCCTCTGCATTCCTTCAAACTGTAGCATTAGCGCTCTTACTATGAAGGCTTTACAGGGAAAACCAACCTCTGACATATTGATGGCTTCTTATTAGATGGTCAATAAGGCTTGTTGAAGTAATTGCAAGTACACAGCTGTAATTACACAGCAATCATTATCTTATCACTGATAGTGGTAAATGTCCATTGCTTTACTTAAAGATTTTTGTTGCTTAACTCTTTTAACTCTTAATATGTTCTGGAACCTCAATTAACCTTATTCAATTATGATATTATAAGTTAAATTAAGACAATTTATTATTATATAAGCCAAAGTCATCAACATATTGCACTGCTAACATATGAAAATGGGGATTATGCTTTGAGTAATGTTGGCTGACTGAAGAAATTACTAGCTTAGGTAGATTGCAATGCATTCACAGTCATTGAAAAGAAATTGCTTATCCTGTCACATGTACTTCCCTAGGGTTTTGGTGTTCTCTGTGTTTCCTCAACTCTGAAAGATTATAGGATAAAGTTAGCTACGTTATCTTTCTCTCATCTACAAAATGTGATCATTACGATGCCTTCTCTAAAGTTTTAATTAAAATAATAAATGCTATAATAACCAAAGTCAGGGAAATTTCTATTTCTGTTCCCAATTTGGTCTTAAATTCGACCTAAGGGAAAAAGTACCTATGTTTTATCAAAGTTGTTAACAGTTTACAGTAGAAAGGAAACAGAATACACTGGTTGATAAGGCTTTGATGAGCATGTGCTGTGTGTATTTGAGAGAAGAGAATGTGTGCTTGAGATTGTTACTAACACTCAGGAAATTTGCTAGCTTTAAAAGACACTTATTTAATCAAAGTATTCATCACTTCAATCAGAATATTTATTGGCATTTACAGAAACATCAGATAGGTGTTTGTATAAGTTGAATTGTAACATTTTCTCCAAAAATAATGTTGAAGTATTAATAAAAAAATATTCCACATTGAAACCTTATTGGGAACAGCTGTCACAGCAAATATAATTACTTACAATAAACTCATATTGGATCCAGGTAGACCCCTGACCAATTACATACACAGCTGGTATCCATTTATGAGGCGTCACCATGTGCAACTGATACAAGTATATGGCTGGTATCTATGCATGACTGATGCCCATGTGAATGTTGTTCATGTACATCTGGAAACCATACTGTTGCCCAAGCCTGACTAGTGACCATACATGAGTAGTGTTCATGTATAACTGCATTTGTGATGGATGATCACTGAAAACATAGAGAGAGAACACATTAGGAGAGACATTAGACTGAGGCAGCTGCCAACTAGGAACCCCAGAGGCTAGATGGAAGCAAGAGAGATTCTTCCTTCTGGCTTCAGAGGGAACATGACCCTGTCATCTACTTAGTTTCAGACTTATTGCTTCTGAAACTATAAAAGACAAATTATCTAAATGACTGTTGTTTTAAGCCACTCAGATTGTGGTAGTTTGTTATGGCAGCCCTCAGGAACTAACAGTGAGAGATGAATAGTAAAACTCAGTAGAAAACAGCTATCGGCCTTCTGCTTCGCTGTGCAGAATCACTCTGAGACAAGGCGTCCAATCATTCAACAAAGACGACTTCCAGCAAGAATTGCATCCCACACTGAACAGAGTCCATAGCACTCACTGTAAACATAGAATTCAGTAGCTTGCTGTTTTTACTGCTTAACAAGTTTTTTTTCTATCCTATAGCTAAATACATGTCATTCAAACCGCTTCTATTCCTCCCTTTCCAGCATCATTGTCAGTACAAATGGTTTCTGAAGATTTAAGCTATTTGATTACTGTTGCCCCAAAGTAAAGAATATAGAAATATCCCAATCCTTCAAATTCGGAATTTTTGGAGGCAAATTTTGTTTATCACCAAAATGTTAAAAAAAAATCTTATTAATGAAAGTTGTGCGTTATCTTCACACACAAGTTGCTTTTGGAGATCCTTGCTCTTTACAGTTTTCACTAGATTAAAATAATGTCACCAAAGAAAAAAATGGGCATGTCCTTATATGCAAAATAAATTAATTTATGAATAATTTTAAATTATCATTATTATTGCATCTGTGTGTGCATGATGTGTGTACCTGTGTTTGCGCATATGGCATACACACAGAATTTAGAGAACAGCTTTGTGCAGCAGATACTCTCCTTTCTCCTTCCAAAGATTAAACACAGAAAAGCAAGCTTGTACATGAAGTGCATTTACCAGATAATCCATTTCACAGATTTAAGAAAATTAATGTTAAAAGTGAGGACATCTTGACACATTCATGGTTATGAAAAGACGTTTTAAAAGTCTGCAAAATTAGTTTTCATCTGCTTAATGGGAAACAAAAGCTGATTTTCCAGCATATAACTTGCCAATTACATTCTTCAAGGAATATTTTTACCAGCTTAGTCTTTGAATGGCTGCTTTATATTTGTTTTAGCTTTGCTTCAGCAGGAAGACACAATTCTGATTTTCATATTTTTAATTCAATAATTGCATGTGATCTTTTATTCATGCAGTTGATAAAGTTATTTTGGTAATGCAAGAATTATTTAGGTCAAAATGCATTGAAATGGAACAAATTTGAGAACTATATTATGTATATTTTTCTAATTAGTTGAAAGTATCACTGAAGACATTCAGGGTTCTTTCTTCTACCAATCATGCTGATGCTAGTATTTAATTTTTTTTTTAAAAAAAAACCTTCTTTAAAGAAGAATATTCTTATACTGGTGAACTTTGGAAAAGGTAGTCTAGTGACAATCTTGCTGAACTATTAAAGATTTAAAATACTTTCCATTCGGCTGACAGTGTGCAGTTTTCCTCTCAAGAAAGTTTGGGAAAACAATCAAATCTACCAACAAGGAAATTGGCTGTGAAATAGAAACCACAGGAATATGAATTGCTTAAGTATGGTTGCTTTATTTACAAATGGACTGAACAAAATATCTCATTAAATAGAAAGTAATTTTCCAAGGTAAAGATTAAACATCCACAACATGGAATAAAAAGACAACAAACGTCAAACTTCCGGCTGCAACAAACTGAAAATAGATTTCCTCGCTTAACGGATAACAAATATCACCTTCGATATTCATCACCAATCACATTCCTCAAGAAAACACCTTTTCCAACTAAATTTTTGAATGGTCATTTTGTCTGTGTTTCAGTCTGCCTCACCACAAGGGCAGAATTCTGACTGCCTCACTTTTAATTCATTAGTGGCATGGGATCCTTCACTAATGCAGATGCTAGGATTATCTTAGGCAGAATTTTGTAGAGCAGCGCAATCCAGAATGTGGTCTGCACACAAGAACTACTTTACATTTTTTTTTCAGAATGAAGTCATAAAAATTGCAAATATTATTTTTTCTAGGAATTTCACATTCATGTGATGACATTCACATTCTTTTCAAGCCAATTCATGTTGCTGAGCCTGAATGATGAATCTCTTACAGCATGAGCAATGTGCTCATCATGGGTAATTAGATCAATTACCCATGTTTAACTGAGAGGAAATCAAAACCTTGTTCTCTATCACAGTAAGTTGGAAAAACAGTGATATATTAGAAATATTATCAAATTTAGAATCAGAGTTTTATTCAGATTTGTAAGTATACTCCCAGGTCCTTGCTATACATTGAATGCTAATTCATTTAATAAATGATGGAGACGGCAATTATCATGTCAGGGAGTGAGTTTATTTTAAGGGCATGGCTTCTGGTAGGTCACCCATGCTTCATGAATTCATGAACATGAATGACCCTGTGCCAGGACTATATAGACAGCCCTAATTAGAGCTGATAAATTATTAAAGAAAAATAAAACAAAATAAAAAGGACATGAAGGTAGGGAAAGCAGAGAGATAAGTCTTGACCTGGGAGCAATAAGAGGAGAATTGGCAGTAAACATCATTACAATACACTGAAATTCATAGAAAAATTCTGTTGTAAGGAGGGCCGCTTGTTTACTGGCAGCTCAGACCCAAAATAACACAGAAACTGTATTAATTAATCACTCTTGGCTCATTAGCTCTAGCTTCTTATTTTCTAGCTTTTACATATTAATTTAACCCATCTCCATTAATCTGTGCATCACCACAAGGTTGTGGCCTACCTGCTAAGTTTCAGCGTGTATGTCTCCAGAAGCGGCTCCAATGGCTTTTCCTTGACACCACCTCCATTTTCCCAGCATTCACTTTAGTGTTCCCCGCCTAGCTCTTCTCTACCCTATCAGGCCAAACCAGTTTATTAATGAATGGCATTCACAACATACAGAGGACAATCCCACTTTATCCTTCTATCCATCTATCTGGCTATCACATTTTATATATAAAACATATATACTACATACATATTATATACTTTATTTATATTACAAATGGATTAAGAAAAAAAGGTAGTTGGGAGGTTATCGAGGTAGATGATGTGCAGGACCAAAATAAATATGTGCCTATATGTATATATATATATATATATATATATATATATATATATATATATATACACACACACACATAAAATTTTCAAAGAAAGTATACAGTAAATATAAATCTACAGTGAATATGTGCCTATATGTATATATATATATATATATATATATATATATATATATATATATATACACACACACACATAAAATTTTCAAAGAACAACTGAAAATATAATTGAAAGTTTGTTGAGCACAGTGATCTGGAAGATGAGATGAGAGAAATAGAAGTAGAGCTCTGACTAGCATTTTTTAAGCTTCAAGGTAGCTCCAGAATCAGCAGACCCAACTATTGTGACAATAGGCATAGAATTTCAATAGCATCCAGTTTACAAACATAACCAAGAAACCTAAAGGAAAAGTGCTGTTGGTTTATATGACTTTAGAAAAAAACCAGGAAACTTTTAAGGTCTAATTAAGATTAGAAAATGAACATCAAGATCTGCCAAGTGAATATTGTGGATAAGAGCATCTGGGGAAAATTAATACAAATAGCTCAATAAACATATAAATCTTGTCCAACAGGTCACACTCAGTCATGCGAAAACATTTCTCATATTTTGAACTTGCAGAGTTGTTGAATTATTCGTGAATGTATGTGATAAACTGTTCAGCCTCTCTATAGCTACAGACTATGTTTCTGTGAGGCACACAAGTTGAAGTTGTAAGTATCAATGTGATAGTTATATTTGGAGCTTTGGTGAGGCATTTAGGGCACAAGGATTGAGCTCCTTATGAATTTGATGAGTATTGTTTTACAGCAGATTCTTTGAATTTCTCTCCCTTTTCTACCGTGTGAGGTTGTGACAAGAGCTAGCAATCTAGATGTACATGAGGGGATGCATTGATTGAATATTGGACTTTAAGACTCCAAAACTAAAATAAACATATGCTCTTCAGGTATTATGTGTTGTGGCCTGGTTACCCTTTGGTTTACATCTAATATCTGCATATAAGTGAGTATGTACAGTGTTTATTTTTCTGAGTCTGGGTCACCTCACCTAGAATGACTTTTTTCTAGTTCCATCCATTTGACTGCAATTTCATGATGCCATTGTTTTTTTTTTTTTTTACTGCTGAGTAATACTCCATTGTGTAAATGTACCATATTTTCTTTACGTATTTTTCATTGAGGGAAAT
Organism: Dicrostonyx torquatus; assembly: GCA_028555095.1. Lineage (NCBI taxonomy): Eukaryota > Metazoa > Chordata > Mammalia > Rodentia > Cricetidae > Dicrostonyx > Dicrostonyx torquatus. Next base: position 4,284,046 of record JAQHUG010000027.1, on the reverse strand, counting down.
CTAGGTGTTTTTCAGGTCCTGGCTATTACAAATAATGCTGCTATGAATATAGTTGAGCAAGTGTCCTTGTGATATGTTTGAAATTTTTTGGAGTATATGCCCAAGAGTGGTATCACTCAATTGTGAGGTAGATTGATTCCCATTTTCTGAGAAACTGACATCCTGATTTCCAAAATAGTTTATATATTTTGATTTTATTAATTTTCCTCCCTCAACACTTCACAGATAGTGTCTGCCTTCCAACCCACCTAAATCCATGTTTGTTTTCTTTCTCTCTTAAAAAATGAGTATCAAAATAAATGAAAAAATAGGATAAAATAAAGAAAAATTCAAAAATGCTTAATCCATTTTTGTTGATTGTCTACTCCTGGGCATAGTGCCTGTCCTGAAATGTAGCTTATGTATCCATTGACATTCCACTGGACAAAACTGATTTTTCATTTCCCAGTAGGTATCAATTTAAAAATTTTTATTAGTGGTGGTACATGTATGGGTCACCACAAGAATGGGAAATAGATAATATCACCTAGGTAAATTCGGGACATGAGGGTAAAAGAGTAGAGGAAAAGGGGATAAGAACATGAGGGAATACTGTGATCAAGTTGAGGGAGGGATGGAGAGGGAGAACAATGAAAGAGATATCTTGATAGAGGGAGCCATTATGGGATTAGCGAGAAACCTTGGGCTAAGGAAACAACCAGGAATCCACAAGGATGATCTCAGCTAAGCCTCCTAGCAATAGTGAAGAAGGTGCCTGAACTGGCCTTGTCCTATAATCAGACTGGTGACTACCCAAATTGTCATCATAGAACCTTCATCCAATAACTGATGGAAGCACATGCAGAGATACACAGCCAAGCACTGGGTCAAACTCCTAGAGTCCAATTGAAGAGAGGTAGGAGGGATTATATGAACAAGAAGGTTCAAGATCATGATGGGGAAACCCACAGAGACAGCTGACCTGAGCTAATGCAAGCTCATGAACTCTTGCCTGACAATTGGGGAACCTGCTTGGTATAGTAAGGAGGTTGCTTGTTCATTTCCCATCTGCCCAGACTCCTGAAATAATCACACAGAAACAATATTAATTCAATCACTGCTTGACTTATTAGCTCTAGCTTCTTATTGGCTACTTCTTACATCTTAATTTAACCCATCTTCATTATTTTGTATTTTACTATGAGTCTTGTGGCCTCCTTTCTCCCAGCATTCAGTTTAGTTTTCCCCAACTACCTCTATTTTCTCTGCGCAGGCCCAAGACAGTTTTTTCATTAACTAGTGGTATTCACAGCATACAGAAGGGCATCCTACATCATCTTGGGATTGAAATAGGCCCTCTGAATGTGGGTGACAGTTGTGGGGCTTGGTCTTTTTTTTTGGGGGGACCCCAATAGTGGGACCAGGATTTATCCCTGATTCATGAGCTGACCATTTGGAGCCTATTTCCTATGGTGAAATACCTTGCTTAGCCTTCATACAGAGGAGACTTTATGGTCTTTGAGAAGTAGATGGGGATGGGAGGGGGAAGGAGAGGAAGGAAGGCAGAGTGGGAGAACTGTGGTTGGTATGCAAAATGAATAAAATAATTTAAAAAACAAAAAAGAGACCAAAACAAAAACATACAATCTTCTAACCATCAGTTCAATAATGTTTTTGTTATGGGTCACCTAAACTTCCTTAGACAGTAGGAATGCAAATTAATAAAACTAATTAAAAGCAAAATAAGTACCAGTGTCACTGAAATAGGAAATAAAATACACATACACTTTGACATTACAATCTAGTGTTAGGAGCTTATAAAAATGTTTATGAAAATTTGGTGAAATATGTTGATAAAAATGTGAATAATGTCATTGGCTGTAATATGAGATCTCTCACATACAAAATACGACTATAAGTAATTACATCACAGTAGCTTGCTAAGAAAGTAAAAGTGAATGGTAAGCACATAATTGCTTGTATGTGTGCATGCTTGTGTGTGCAGTAAATGAGGAATTTTGCATAAGACTCCCATTAAGAAAGAGGTGTCATATCTAAATTAGGATAAAGTGAGGATAGCCAACTGAAGGAAATAAAATGTAGTATATCTCCAAAGGCTAATTACTTCAAAGTCCCTACAGTGTGTAGGCCTGAAGAAAGTAGCTGGTCACAGCTATCATAATGCTGAAGTGAGACTTGCAAAGAGTTCTGCCACTCTACAGAAAGGAAACTAGACACATAAACCCAACAACTGTCACTCATTCTTTCTAATCTCCTTGGGGAGCCTGAACTGTCCCAATTCAATAGGAAGCTACAGGTAATAGACTACAGAGAGCCATGCTTTGGGTCAGCATAAGCATATGGAGAAGAATAATACAGATGTACAGAAAAGCAATACTTCATGTGCACACACACAATTGCATAATGTACACACACATACATACTTGCACACACATGTAAATATACTAACACAAGGAAAAATAGGAAATATCTTCCCTTTAAGTTATATAACTATAGTTTTATAATAGATATTTGAAATTTATTTTATATTCTGCCTATCAGGAAATGTTATTTTATTAATTATATGTGCATATTTTTATATATGTATAACTAAATATATAAGTGTATAGATATTCAATTTTATTGTAGAAACAGAAATAAAACAGTTTAATAGTAGTAATAGCAAAATAAGATTACAAGTAATGCATATGATGAAAAGAGGGAAAAGGCAATTCTACCTTAGCCTTGCTGAAACTGAGTAGTTAAAGCAATTTTTAGTACTTTTTAGCAAAAGAAACTAAACAAAGGAAAAGCTTAGAATTAAGAAGTACATTGTGACAAATCTTCCTAATACTTCTGAAACAGAACTAAAGACACAAAAGCTATTTCCACTTAGCCTCACATAGTGAATAGGAATATGGAGTGCATCAGAATGCTGTCTTTTCCACATGGGTATCCGTGAAGAGATCTAGATACAGGGGCAATAAGGAGCAATAATTTGGGTAAAGACAGAAAACCTGAATTACTCTCATCAATATTTAATGTGTTTTGCAATGTAAGTAAAGGATGATATAAAATTTCCAATTTGCTCTGCTAAAAGAATGTTTTGTTTGTATACACTAAAAGTACAAAACAACTTTGAGAAGTACTCCTCCAAAATTGTCTTCCACATCCATTATATCTATTATTTTGGAAGTTTATCACACATCTATAGACCATTTTACTCATAAGATAAAACATGAAGTGAGCTGAAAATATAAAGTGAAAACTACATAATAAAAGATAATAATGTACTACTTACCATATTTTAAAGAAAATCTCAATGTACTTTCAATGTGGCCTTTGATTCCTACATGGAATACAGTTTGTGCATGTCTGACATTTCCCATTGTGCTTGTTGATATCAATCTCCCATGAATGGAATCATTCTGTTCTGAAAAGATGTCCCTCATGATACAGGATGTAAACAGAATATACAAGAATCAGGAACTTAACAACTCATAGTTCTCAGGAAGTTCCTGAAACAGTGTCCCTCCCAGAGCTTATATATGAGGTAGTAATGGTTCAGGACGAAAGACTCTCAAACTGACAAAGCTAAGTACAACTTGTGCAGAAAGCTCCAGAGATGCAGGTGCCATGAGTCCTCATTCATGGCAGGGTTCATTTTTACATAAAACAACTACCGTTTTGCCATCCATGGTCCTGCAAGATTACATTACAAAAATATGTATCTGTTACCCAAATAAACTCACTGTCTCCCTAAGCTGTATCTGGGTAAAATAATTTCTTTGCTCTTTTACAGTTGCCCCATCTGGGGTAGATGTTGTTCATATCTTCACCAAGAAAATCATACAGTGGTAACTGTATTAATTACTTTCCTGGTCCCGTAATAGAATATCACAGCCAGAATACACCTTTGAGAAGAAAGGGTTTAATTTAGACTTACAGTTCCAGGGGAATAAACAGTCCATTAAAGTTATCAGGGATGTACTGTAGCAGGCCAATGCAGTGGGAGGCAGAGAGATCACATTTTAAACTGCAAACTCCAAGCAGACCAAGGGAACCAGAAGAAGGGTAATGCAGTAAGATCTCAGAGCCTACTGCCAACGGCATGCTTCCTCCAACAAGGCTGCTAAACCCCTAAGTGATGTCAGAAACTGGGAACACAGTGTTCAAATATTTTAAAATATGAAAATAGTGTTAATTTCAGGGATAACTTTTTGATTGAATATTCTTTATTAATTAAATTTTACATCCTGACTGGTTTGCACTCCCTCTTCTCCTGCATTCCCTTCCACAGTCCCCCTAATCCACACCTTCTCTGTTTCTATTCACAAAAGGGAAGACTTCCCATGGGTATCAACAAAGTATGACATATCAAGGTAAGGTAGGACTAAGCTCCTTCCCTTGTATTAAGGCTGGGCAAGGCAACCCAGTATTAGAAGTAGGTTCCTGGAAACCAGCCAAAGCCTTAGGGAGAGGCCCTGCTTCCACCACTATTAGTCCCTCAAGTAGATCAAACTGTACAATCATCAAATGTATGTAGAGGACCTAGATCAGCTCCATGCACACTCCCTAGCTGTCAATTCAGAATCTACAGTGCACTCCTATCAGCCCAAGTTAATTGTTTCTGTGGGTGCCCTTGTGGCAGCCTTGAGTCCCTGTCTCTTTTGTCCCTCTCTTCAGTAGGACTCCCTGAGCTTGACCAAGTGCTTGGCTGTTGATCTCTGCATCTATTTCCATAGTCACTGAAAGAAAATTCTCTGATTAAAATTGGGGTAGTTACCAATCTAGCCAGTTCAGGTTACCTATCCACTGTTGCTAGCAGTCTTAGCTGGTGGTCCTTAATGATTCGTGGGAGTTTCCCTTGCACCAGGTTTCTACCTGACCCCCAAACATGCTCCTTATCAAGATGTCTTTTTTTTTTATTTTCGGCCTTCATCTCCTCATCAACCCAATCCCTCACGTTCCCATCCTCTCCAGCCCATGGTCTACCCAGGAGATTTCTATTTTTCCCTTTCCAGAGAAATAAATGTGTTCCTGTCCCCGCTTTGGGTCCTCTTTGTTACCTAGCATCTGTGGGGCTGTAGCTGATTATTTTTATATAAAGTAAACATTTAGAATATTGTCCAACTGGCAGAGACAAGTCTTAAAATCTCCTTCTCAAGGAAGCAAAAACAATCCACCTTAATTTTTTAAAAAATCTGATTTTTATCAAAACTACAGAGATTTCTGGGACTAGTTAAGGGGCTTTGAGAGACTTTATGAAGCAGATTCTTCCTTGATTATATATTTGTCTTGAAGAGAAGTTCTCAGGCCTTGATCTCCAGATGCTTCCACCTAGGGATCCAGAAGGGTTCTAATTACTGGTGTGTACAGTCATGCCTGACTTAAAAAGACATCTGTATGATCACACAGGACTGATGTGATAGAGGAACTATTATATATATATAATATTATATATTATATTTATTATATAACTGCATTATATTATATATGTATTATATTATATATAATATATCACTATATATTATACTTATACATATAAAGTCATGAGTATCAGTAGGTATTTGCAGTCCTTGCACAGAACACTAAAATCAATTCATTTGATTCTTGATATTTGTTTGACTTTCTTTCTTTCTTTCTTTCTTCCCTCTTTCTTTCTTTCTTTATTTCTTTCTTTCCTTTTTCCTACATTTTAGAAAGTGTTAGATTATATGCTGCCTCTATTCATGTAAATTTCCATTACTATATTTATTTATATAACCTAGTCTATGATGGACCTCTTCCTATCCCAACCCCACTTTAGTTTAACATTATGAGTTCCATCTAATTGTTGGCTTTTGAAGGACTTCCATGATGTTTGCATATCTGTGTGATCACCTGATCTCCTTTCCACTGAGAAGTACATGGAAATGTGGTAGCACACATCTTTAATTACAGTGTTTCGAGGCTGAGACAGGATAATTGAGTTTGAGCACATACGAAGCCATTTTAAAGGATACTGTTTAAAAACAAAACCAAATAACACATTGGTGTTGGTAAAGTCAAATCTCCAGAGCTACAGTGTGCGTCTCCAATATCCAGCCCCCAATTACTAACCTTGGTGTGTTAGTGAGTTTTATGGTAACATAAATTTATGAAATCAATATATGTGACAATCACTAGATTGCAGGAGAATTTTTGGCATTCTGTATTGTTCTGATTGAATGTGCCGTCTTTATTTTCTGCCAGTGTGCTTATGACATGCAAAAGTCACCTGAAATAATGCAGTGTATAAAATATATCTGCAGGATTTGCTCTCTCTCATATGTCACCTTTCCTAGGACCAAGAAAAATTGTTCTTACAATCTGGTAATTCTTTTGGGATTGCCCTAATTTGGCATCTTTTAGAAATAGCTTAGCCATGGAAACACAATTCTAAATTTTTTTTTCAGTAGCATTTATTATACTCTTAACTGAATATGTTTGCTGCCCTGCCTTTCATGACTTAAGTCTTTTCAAAAGGCACTTTGTGTATCTTATTTAAATGAAATTTATGTTATTGTAATTTTAATGTATGTTTATCTTCAGGTTTAAACACTAATTATTTCTGTTTTTTAAGTACTTTTCATGTGAGACAGAAATTTACTGATTTTGGTTTGCTTTGGAAACTTTTGTCATGGAATTTTTTTTTAGATTTAGCATTTTTGAATTGTATTAAGTATGAAAAGCCTTTAAAGTGTAAGAGTGGGTACAATCTTTCTACCAAAAATCATAGTTTGTGATATTAAATGACCCTAAGACAGATATGAATCACAGAAACCCACATGTAGAAAAGACAATCTGATGCATTCTTTCATTTATTTTACAAACATTTCTATATACTATATCCCATGTTTCCTCAGACTTCTTCACTAGGACTGAAAATTATGGTAACAGGGAGATGAGTTCTAACTTTGCCTTTCCAAGTACATGTACTTGTATATCAGTTATATAAGAAATTTCTCTTCTGTGAGTTCTTCAGTCACTGATGTTAGCTGTCCCAGTCCACGAAGCATCACTGTAGTGATTTGAATGAGAAATGATCCCATATACTCAGCTATTTGAACGCTTGTTTTTCCAATTGGTGGAGCCTGCTGAAAGTATGCCACTGGGCGTGGGCTTTGAGGTTTCAGAAGCTCAAG
>JAQHUG010000027.1:4198166-4226267 GCA_028555095.1 Dicrostonyx torquatus | reverse complement strand
ATATATATATACATTATATATAGGCATGTATTTAAAATGTCTTGATAAATAATTGCATTTGTTATCATCTCAGTTAGAATAGGTGTCCATATATCCATATCAGCTTTTCAAAATTGTCTCTGAATTTTGGAATCAAGCTGTTATGAAAACCAATATGAAATGCTGGTTGAACAGAGACTACAGCTGTTGCAATTAAATGATAATACTCAGATACTACTACTGCCGTTTTGCATAATTTTTTATGGTTTTTAGAATCTTACACACTGTTGTATTAACTTTGTCTCACAAGACTCATTTGGAGACTAAATAAGCTTTCTTTGCAGTTCTGAAATGTGCAGTTTAACTGATTTTGACGAGCACTCCCCTTGTACTATTTAACAGAGCAAACAAAATTATAAGTAATTGAGGACTGTTGATTTGTATTATTTTAATTTTTTCATTCTTTTTTAACCAGTGAAGATCCAATGAATGCTTTCATGTTTGATTATATTCTAAGACATGAGAAAGGTTACAGTAATTAGTGAGAATGATGACAGAATCTCAGAACTGCCCCAGTGATGTTTACAGGGAGTCTTCAAGGGCTGTTCATATTTCATATACAGTCATGGATCACTTAACCATATGATTAACCATATGGAAATAGCATAAGACCTAGTTACCTACTATCCATGTGAAAACTCACAGCATACCTGGATTGCTACTCCCAAGTACAAATCTCCATGCCATGTCATGATATTGAATACCATGTTTGTAATTAAATTGTAGGTATTTATTCATCTAAATATACCTAAGCATGGAACACATATACTAAATTATAGCATTAAAGCTAAATAGGAGTGGGTTGGAGATATTGCTCTGGGATGGAGCACTTGTCTAGCATGTATAAAGCACTAACTTTAATACCCAGAATTGAAAAAGAAATAATAAAAATCCCCAAGAGTGATTCTCTGTACAGATGTTTTCCATGGAGATGACTGGACTCCTGGTCTCTCTTGATGAGTAAGTGTTTGAGTGCAAAGTGCTCAGTACTGTTTTTTGCAGTAGATTTAACTCTGCTCGGATGGTGTCTGGTCTGGTCTTTCTGTTCTCCTCTGCTTTGGTCTGGCTTGGTTTTTAAGACAAATCTGTCTATGCAGTCCAGGCTCAACTAGAACTTGCTATGTATGTCAGGCTGGCCTCTAAATCAAGATAATTCCCTCCCTGTCTCTTGAATGTTGAGATTGTAAGCATATATTGGTACATGCAGTTCCCTGCCAGAGATTTTACAAACACCATTCTCAGACTGCACTAAACTTGTTTAAAGACATTTTCATCCCTCTGAAGTAAATTCACCTTAGTTTATTATAATATTTTTAGCTCCATAAACTTCTTACTATCTTCACATTTTGTAATAACATACAACTTAAAAGAAATGGTATGGCTGTAAAATACTTGCTCTTTATATTCTTATTTTCCAAATATTTCTTTTTTTCTAATAGGATTTTTTTTTTAAAGACAATCCCAGTGTCATGTCCATACCAACCACAAACTTTACTGTTAACCTTCAGGGCAGTCTAGCTTTGAAAGTTTCTTTTACATTTTATTCTAAGACTTATTTCATTGAATACTTTGCTAAAAAATTTGCACATACTAACTTCAGGCCAAATAAGGTCAGGCTTTCTAGTTTCACTAACCTCCTATCGGAAAATATTCAGTAATAACACACATGGAGGAGTCATCTCCTCTGATAAGACTACCCTCATCTGGAAGCCCCCTAAGAGAATCAGCTGAAGGCTATTTGCATTAACCATGTGAAACAATGATAAAATACACAAACCAGTAGCACACTCATCTGCCATTGCTGCCAATGTGATATAATACACATAATTGTATAACCAACCATGTATATAACAAGGATACAAGTGAATTTGTTTACATAAATATCAACATGACCATGCAAATAGGGTACTGTGCTATGATACCTGTGACAACACTAGGTGATGGGAAGTTTTGAGCTACATTGTAATCTAAAAAACTAATGTACATGATGTTCATTGTTGACCCAAATATCACTGTATTATGTATAACTATGTGTTTATATAGATGATATAGCACAAAGAGATTATTAAGAGCCATAATATGTACTCTAATGCTATAATCTCTGTAGCTGGTAGTGGTGAGCCTCAAGTATATCTCAGAGGTTGACTTCTATCACATTCTTCTCTGAACTGAGAACATAATTGTCTAGAGTTTCACTCTTCTCCTTTCTCTAAATAATAATGGGATTCAGGGGAAAGGTGTGAAGGGAAGGTGAGACTGGGAGAGGACACACAGAGAGAATAGAACACTCAGATATATAAATAGCATTTAAGATGGTAGTGGCTTAATTTCATATTTTCAAATGCTCAACTATGATTTCATATTTTTTGGCTTTCTTTGTTTGAAGTTAATGTGTAATTTATTAAGAAAAAGTTTTAATGGAGATTTCATCATGAAATTTGAGAAAGGAATAGAACACACTAAAGTGGTTGTAGGATTCTTGTGGAAGTTATTTCCCTGTGTTGTGTCGTCAACATTGTCTTCTTCCTCCTCCTCCTCTTCTTCCTCTTCTTTTTCTTATCCTCTTCCTCCTCCTCCTCCTCCTTCTTCTTCTTCCTCTTCTTTCTCATCCTTCTTCTTCCTCCTTTGTCTTCCCCTCCTTCTTCTTCTTCCTCCTCTTCTTTTCTTCTTCTTATTGATCTTAGTTTTGATAGTTTGATTTTTCAAGACAAGGTTTTTCTGTAGCTTTGTAGCCTGTCCTGGAGCTAGTTCTTGTAGCCTGTAGACCAGACTGGCCTTGAACTCACAGAGATCCACCTGCCTCTGCCTCATGAATGCTGGTATTAAAGGTGCGTCACACTTCAGTCTGGGATGATCATAGTTTTTAAAAATAGAGTTATGATTGAAAAAGTCCTCAGGTAGGCCAGATGTTTGTGTCACTTAACTTTAATAACAACACTCTAGAGACAGAGGCATGTGGATCTTTATGAATTCCAGGCCAGCCTGGTCTACAGAGTGAGTTTCAGGACAGCCAAGGCTGTTACAGAGATAAACACTGTGTCAACAAACAAAACAGAATCAAACAAACAAATGAACAAAACAGAAAGAAAGAAAGAAAGAAAGAGAGAGAGAGAGAGAGAGAGAGAGAGAGAGAGAGAGAGATTAAATGTCCCAGTGTCCTCGTGTCTCCATGTTAATTGTTTGAGATTGTTGTCATTTGGTCATGGAAAAACCTTCCCTGGGTTGCAAAGCTAACTGGTGATTGGTCCAGAGCTTCTGGAAGCCATGTTTTATACACCCAGAGATTTTCCCTGAAAATACAGCTGACTTAGTAGGAAGTAAAACAGAAAGGTGAAGACAAACAGTAACTGGATTTCTGATACTTTTTCTAAAGCCAGATTTCCCACTGTTTCTGTATTTCAACTTCTGGGTACCCATTGCATAAACCACTGTCTTCTTGTGGATGGATTTAATTTGTACTGAGATTTTCCTTTTTCATGCAACCAGTGTTTACTTACAAAAGAGATTTAGAGAGAGAAAAGTGAGGTATTTTTATAAGAAAAGATCCACTTCAAGAAGGATAAGTTCTTACTTATTTAGCCAACAAATATTGACAACATTGCTATTGTGACTTCCAAATATGCTAGGTACTACATAGCAAGCATACTAAATCATGACATACATTTCTGCCTCCAGTAATATAGATCTCTGACAAAGTCACTAGAAAAGATTCTGCATTCAATTTCTTTTGTTAATTTTTGTAATGTCAGTGATCAAATCCTTTGTGCATGCTAGGCAATCATTAGACCCTACACATGGAAGGCAAGCTCTACAATCAAGTTAGAATCACATCATTATAAAGGACATGAAAGGAAGTACCAGCATACTGAGCTGGAAAAAAAAGATTCTGCATTCAATTTCTTTTGTTAATTTTTGTAATGTCAGTGATCAAATCCTTTGTGCATGCTAGGCAATCATTAGACCCTACACATGGAAGGCAAGCTCTACAATCAAGTTAGAATCACATCATTATAAAGGACATGAAAGGAAGCACCAGCATACTGAGCTGGAAAACAAGCAGTGTGAAACTGTTCTCCATAAACCAATCAAGTCAGGTCTTAAAGGAGGAGGTGGCATCTATACTTAATGTGAGGAGTAAAGAGTGGTTCTCAAAACAGAGGTTATGGTGAGGAGAAGACAGATCATATGTGAGGATGCAGCACAAATAATTACATCAATCAGAACATACAGAATCTTCATTGTTATAGGATGAAATTTTATAGGTCAGACTTCGGAAAGTTTAATTGGAACTATGTGCAGTTTTCTATAACAGTAAGGTATTTTTCAGTCTATATATTTTACATTGTCTGTATTGCAAGTATCCAAATAATCTGTTAATAATCATATTTCAATAAATATCATGATTACAAGAAGAGAACCCTTCTCCTAGAAAATAAGTTTTCTGGTGTTGTTGTGAGTTGTACATGGCTGCAGTACTTCCCTTGCTTCATTCTGCAACTTAAATCTTTTCTAAGCAAGTTAAAGTAAAACATTACTTATCTTGTTATACAGTTTGTGGGGACATTGATTGTTTTTCTTATTTATTTCTTAATCTATTGTTGATTACACACACTGTGCTCTGAGATAATGGGATAGAAGGTAGAGGGAGGGAGGGAGAGAGAGAGTGAGAGTGAGAGCGCGAGAGAGAATCCGTCTGTTGCACTTGAGACATATCATATCCTAGGGCAAACTCGACCTCACTTTTTCTCCTTAAGATGCTTTTGCAGAGTCAGCAAGTGTAGCCCAGCCTTCAAATAATTTTGTGCGAGCTTTACATCCTGACAACTGCTGAGTCATAACATCAAAATGGTTTTCCCAAGTTGACTGCAAGATAAATCAGGTAGACTCTTTGGAGTGGTATTGATTCAGCATTAATCATTCAATTCCCTATGTATCATAGCAACTTTTTAAAAGCATGAGCCTGAAATTGTTCTTATACAGGGATGAGTTGGAATGAATGCCTCTTTTGATATTAGTACTGTAAAATCTAATATCTCCAAAATACAAATCAGACATATGCATTTTGGTGTTGCTTATTTGTTTTCTCTTATTTTGTTATTATTGTGTCTAGATTGTATGATATTCCAGATTTATGTACTAAACTGCAACCAACACATACTTTTGAAAGCTTTCTATTTAACTTGTTATGGATTCTATCATGTATGTAGCAATGGAAGGTTCCCTTTTAGTTTCATGGCTTAAAACATGGTTGGTTTTCTTTTTCTTTTTTTTTATCGTTAAAAGAAAAATTTACCTTTACTCCCCTTGTCCCAGGCCCTCCCACTCCCCCACTACCCCACAGCCCTTCGCCTGCTTCCTTGAGATGGGGCAGGATACCCTGCCCTGTGGGAAGCCCAAGGCCCTCCCAGCTCCATCTCGGCCTAAGAAGGTGTGCATCCATATAGAATAGGTTCCCAAAAGGCCAATATATGCAGAAGAGATAGGCCCCTGTGCCATTATCATTGGCTTATCAGTCAGTCACCATTGGCAGCCACATTCAGAGAGTCCGGTTTGGTCATATGCTCATTCAGTCCTGGTCCAGCTGGATTTGATGAGCTCTCAATAGATCAAGCGCACTGTCTCAGTTGCTAGGCCAGTCCCTCACGGTCCTGGTTTTCTTTCTTTTATGTTTTGGTATCAACCATCCTAAAAGGTATAAGTTTTGAATCTTTTTTTATAAAATTGACAATGGTGGGAGCAGGAAAGATGATTTACCAATTTAGAGCACTTAATGGTCTTACAGAAGACCCGAGTTCAGTTCCCAGTACCCACATTAGACAATTCAAAACTTTAGTTTCAGTATATTCAAAACAATCTTCTGACCTTTTCTGGGCATAGACACTCATGTGACCACATTCACACAGAGACACAGTTATACACACATTATTAAATACAAGCATAATAAATATTTAAAAATGACAAAGTTCTGGACATGTATTTGTCAGAATGACCATGTGATGAGAAATATGTAAATAACAGGAACAAAAATAACAAGCTTAAAATTTATAATTCTTTAAAAAATATTTTAATTTCAATTTTGTATATGCATGTTGGGCATGTAAATATGAGTGCAAGGGTTCAAATCATCATAGACATGAATTGCTGAAATGACAGGTATCAAAATCCAGTCCTCTGCAAGAGAAGTGTGTACTCTTAATAGCTGAGTCACTTTTCTAGCCCCAAATATTAAAATTAATTTAATATATGAATGTGAGTATGTGTATGTGAGTGTATGTGTGTGCATAATGCATGTGCATACATGTAGGGAGGATAGAGAACAACCTTGGGTATCATTTAAAAGGCATGTACCCCATTTTGTAGGAAATGGTATCTCCATTGCATGAAAGTAGCTGAGTAGGCTAGTCTGATTGGCAAGTGAAACCTAGGTTATTGGAGTCTCTGCATACCCAGTGCTTGGTTTATAAACACAAACTGCCACCCCCAGGGATTTGGGTAAGAGTGTGTGTGTGTGTGTGTGTGTGTGTGTGTGTGTGTAGGAGCAAACTGAGAAAGAAACTCAGGTCTTTATGCTTAAAATACAAACACTTTGTAAACTTTCCAACATTCTTAAATTATTATTAAGAACTCTATTTCAACTATTGTGACAAACTCCAGTTATAGCGATACTCATAGCTAGAAAAAGGATGTACTTATTTTTTAGCTCTTCCCATGGGATTCGTTAATTTTCCCAGGAATTATGATTAAAGGCCAGAAAGTAGGAGTCAAGGAAGAACAGTTCCAGTTTTATACAGCCTCCCCAAACTACAAATGAAATAAAAAAATAAACTTTCGAAAGTATAGATAAAGTGGTCACATAATAATAAAAGCATGGTATTCTGGAATAACTTTTATGATACTGGGAAAAAGGCAGTGATGAGCAGCATACAAACAACCCCTACACACACACTTTGAATTGGGCATTGAATCCAGTAAGAAAGTGGTTGGTTTCTTCCAAGACATTTGTGGCACTACTGAAATACTGAGCACATCTTGACAGGATAGTTATTGTTTACTCTGGCATTGTTTATGGTTGAACAAGGTAGGTGATTCTTTCTCTCCTCTGGTAGCATGTATAGTGTCTCCCAACACGAAATCTACCTAATCAAGGTGAACCGTCTAGCCCAGGCCAGTATCGGCCTGTTTTTCCATGTGTAATGACTCAAGTATGTGGCATCTTTGTCAATGATTGAAAACTATAGCTGGCATTAATATTTGGGCCAATAAGTTGTTTATAGACAGGCCATAGATTCTAGGAGATAACCTACTATTATTATTCTGCTAAGTGAACATTGTATTAATCTGACTCGTATTGACTATCCGCAGATTAGTGCATTCATCAACCCTCATCAAAGACACGTATTTTGGTAATATGGCAAATACCATGGGGACTCACTGCCTTTAAAGACACAATTAATAAGAGCTCTAAATGAGACATTTATATCATATCCCCCTCATAATGCTGAGGGAGAATAGTGGAATGCTGAGCCCTAAATGAGATATCCATATCATATCCCCCTCCTCCCAATGCTCAGGGAGAGTAGGGGCAGATAGAGTGCAAGAATTAAGAATTACAGGCTCTGAATAAATACAAGGAAACAGTGTTTTCTGGATACAACAGGGCATTTGCGCATATAAATTCATAGCAGTTGAGAGAACATGTGCAAGATTTGTGCAAGCTCAGGCCAGACAAGAGTCCAGTATGGAGAAGGGAGGTAAGGAGCTAGAGCCAAATGATAGTTACTGGAAGAAAGAGAATCAGTACTTAAAAGAAAAAGTTTAGGGCAGAACAAACTGAACTTAAATTTTGAAAGAGGAGTCAAAGTTGGGTAGTTGGGTAAGGAAGATAGATTTTTGAGAATATAGAGGCAGGTGTGAACATTAATGAAACACATTTGAACAAAATTTCCAAAGAACAAATTTTGAAAAGTTTAAAAGATAAAAAAATATATAAAAATGAATGCACACGCAGAGGTATTATACTCTAATGTCAATTAAAAAAACAGTTAATATCTACTTCTAATGATATCAATCAAGAAATTATGTGCAGAGAAGACATTCTCAGTCTGGGAAAATAGTAGTAATCTCTACAACTCTCATTTTAGAGGGTGGCAAAGACTGGATCTTTTGTTTCGATGAACTGAATCAAGTGAAAGAGGTCTTTTCCTATGATTCATCTTTAATATTGTACTAAAAGATCCCTAAAGGTGAAATACTGGAGACTCAAATCTTCATGCTAAGCAGCAACTGTTTACTTTTCTCTTTTTTGTTTTATTTTTTAGAAAAGAAAACAAATTATCTTTTTTTTTTCATTTTACGTACCAATCCCAGCTCCCACTCCCTCCCCTCCTCCCATTTCTTCCACATACCCTTCCCACCCTAACACCATCCACTTCTCAGAGAGGGTAAAGCACATTGCTTTGGGAAGGTCCAATTCCTTCCTACTTTATCTAGGCTGAACAAAGTATCCATCAAAAAAGAATGTGTTCAAAAAAAGCCAGTAAAAGCAGTAGTGATAAATCATGGTGCCTCTGCCAGTGCCCCTGCAGTCTGCCCCAGCCTGGTACTAGAAATCTAGACAAATACCCAGGGCTAGTGAGGCCATAGATCCTAGAGGAAATCCCAGTTCTGAAACTTGGCATAATTCCTAACTGCATTCAAAATACCTATACTTATACACACAGATCATTGTAGCTCCCAATACTCCTAGTGGAGCTTCTCTTTCTAATAGACAGAAATCATTATGTAAAAACTACTCTGAATCAAATGCAGAGGAAAACTTATCATTGGCTACCTAGACACAAAGACTACATCCATAACACAACTCCTGAACCTAAGACTCAGAGAACATCATGGAAAATGGGGAAGAAGAATTGTAAGAGCCAGAGGACCAGGAATTTGCTGCAAGATTCTATTTCTTAGAAACGACAGGGAAACCTTACTCATGACACCACAACAATATTGCTGCCCAAGCAGGACATTGCCAATGATAATAACAAGAGACATGTTAAGGTGGAAGGGTGAAAACTCATCAGGCCCAGCCCTAGAATAAGAAATACAGAATACTAAGGAATGCTTAGCATGGGAGAAGTAGTCTTCCACTAGGAGGAGGAGCCCCCAGTTTTATTGTCTAACATCAATTGGTCAGCCCTGAAATAAAAAAAATGCAACACTGGATGGACTCAGTAGGTTATTTCTATATAGAGTGTTTGTTTATTTGTGTAATTCATACATTCATATATATAGTGTATATTGTGTATATATGTATGAACGCACACATATAAAACAACTGGGGAGGACAAAACCAAGAGTGAGGGTGAAAAATGAAGCAGTGAACAAAAGAAAAGGAAGGGAGGAAAATGTAATTATGTTTTAATAAAAATGTTATCTTACGAAAGCTGTACATTGCCTCTAGGAACAATTTATATTCTAGGTGCTTCATTCCACGTAATAAACATTGAAAAGTTTATATTCCTAAGATATTAGAGGAAAATCTTCTACTTTTTAAAATCTTGTAATCCCAAAGTTTGAGAAAATAATGACTGAATAGTAATAGATTTTACTTATCAGAAACAATAATAAGCTTTCTCTCTTCCATAGAAAGATAAAGTCAGTGCGATAAGTAAAGGATGAAAATAAAATATTTCATGGGAATAAAGAAGAAAGGTCTTGACTGAATCTTGAACACCAGTCTGTTCAAAATTTAAGCAATGAAGCTTACATATAGATATTTGGATAGCCATGTCATTGAAAAATGAATGTATCATTTTACTTGATTAAATTTTAAGCTTATTAATTTGACAGAATTCCAAAAATGTATAATACATAAGATAGTATTTCAAAACACATCTATATGAAAATAGTAACTTTGCTAATCATCATGGAAACTAAATCCTGGGTGGGATGAGCAAAGGAATGGTACATTAAATACATAAAGAATTAATCATAGCATGTATGTATCACATAGAAACTGAAGTATAGAAAGATGTTAGACTGAAAAGGGAGGAGACATCCACAATTGAGTAGATCGTAGATAAACTTATTAAAATTTAGAGACAGTCCACTGGAGAAAACAGACTTCCTCTTTCCAGAAGCTCTCATTTGCAAATGGCATGTTGATGATGGTGGGACTGTATTCCACATCCGCTCTTTGGTGCTGGTCCTTTGGCTTGGACTTGTGCAGGTCCTATCCATACTCCTATGGTTCCTGTGAGTTCATTTGTGCAGCAGGCCTGTTTTACCTGAAAGAAACTGTTTCATTGGAGTCATCAGCTATTTCATACAATCTTTCTGTCTCGTTTTTTGCATAGATCCCCGAAACTGGAGGGGGGGGACAATTGTTTTGTTTTTTTATTTGGTTGGTGGGTTTTGTTGTTGTTGTTATTGTTATTGTTGCCTTATGTTTATTGGAGAGAAAGTGAGAAATGGAAAAGGAGGGAGGAAGGAAAGGGGAGGAATTTTAAAAGTTGAAAGGATATGGAGGTGGGGAGTGTCTGGGAGTAGTAGAAGAAGAATAAAAGCATAATAAAATATATGAATAAATGAAATTAAAACAATAAATAAATAAAAACCATTTTAAAGCCATTGGTTCAGTATCTACATCTTCTGTCTGTTTATACTTCTAACATTGCTGGCTGTCTCAGTCAGTATTCTATTGTTATGAAGAGACACCATGACTACAGCAACTCTTACAAAGGAAAACATTTAATTGGGGCTTGCTTACAGTTTCAGAGATTTAGCTCTTGTCATCATTGTGGGGAAAAATGGTGACATGCAGGCACACATGGTGCTGGAAAAGTAACTGAGAGTTCTACATTCAGACCATAGGCAGCAAGAAAAGATAGAGGCACTGGGCCTGGCAACACCAGTGACACTTCTCCTCCAACAAGTCAATATCTACTTCATTAAAAGCCATACGTCTCCCAATCCCTCCAAAGTAGTGCCACTCCCTGATGACCAGGCATTCAAACATATGAGCTGTGGTGGCCATTCTCATTCAGACCACCACACCGGCCAAGGTCATGTATGAGCAAGAAGCAAAGGGATGTGGAATTTCTTCACTGACTTTCATTTTTTCACTGCAGTGTATATAGAAGTTGAATCATGTTAGGGTAGAAGAAAAGTGATGCCTAGGTTTTACTACACAAAGACATGAATACTGCCTTTCTGTTCAGATCCCTCAAACAAAAGAGAAAAAGATACTTTTCAGAAATAAGAAAGTAGCTCATTTCTCAAGACACAAAACTTATTAGGCAAGCATATAACTATCAAGGGGTGTTTTGTTTATTTCACATTAACAATTTACAATTTCATTCTTCATCAAAATCTATTCAGATCCACAGCATGTCTCGAAGAAACACCCCAAACTTCTTGAATGTCTGTCCCCTGTCAGGTCATCAGGGGTCCTGGGATCTTTGCAGCAGTCACACTGCACTCTGTCTGAGTCCAGCGAGACAGACAGAAGAATTTTCTTTCTGAATCACTCTAGGTGCACATCAAAGTACCACATCAGTTATATGACTATAATACAGGATAACAGAGTTCTTTTTGGGAAAGGAGGTATTTGAAGAAAGCAAAACAAACATTTCGACATCTGTGTGGCACAATGCAATACAAGCAGGAGCTTTATTCTTACATCTTCCTAAATCTGGACAATATTTTATTTTTTCCCTATTCAAGTTTAAATCTTTTTTGCAGTATATAGGATTCTGCAATGTATAGCAAAAGTGACTAAAATATGCTTCGGTTAAAAGTGACTCTTCTAGTGTGTGAAAATATTGAAACTAGTTATATAACCTTCTTTTACAATTTTGTAAGCAGTAAAGGTTTACAGATGCAAATTTTTACTATTTTTTTTCAAATAAATAAAATAAATCTTAGTTAACACATTTAAATCCATGTGTTAGTCTCTTCTAGAAAAAAATGTTGGGTAGAAATATTACTGATAATCAATTTAATAATGGGTAATAACTATCAAGTGATTTCTGTGTATGGACACCTCAAGCATTCTGTTTCAGCTGTTTCCATGAACCTACTTTAAACACTTCCCATTTTTTGCTTCTTCACTTACCTGCTTTCTGTCTCAAGCCCTCAGAGTCTTGGCCTTCTCATCTAAGTGTCTATTGGCAAGCAGCCTGGAATTTCAGTAAACATGCTGAGTCTTGGTTTCTGTTCCCTAAATTCCAAACTGGCATTTGCATTCAGTAGGTCTTGGATTACCCATAAGAATTTTGTTGGAACTAATATCTTAAATTTCCCAGAAATTTCCAGATATGGCTGCAGGAACGCATAGGGGATGCAGGTTTTGCTGGTCTGTAGAATACAACGACCTTGACATTCTCTCACCTGCCATCTTGTTTGTATCCTTTCTCTGAGGCAAAATGACCATGTATTATCTTCTATGAGCATTTAAAAGCATGGATTCCATGTTAAATATTAAATACAAACAAGTTATTTGGACTGCCATGGCATATATGATCAAATATCACCCTTATTTATATGTCATTTAAGAACATCAATAAATCATCCAAGTATCTATACACTGGATAGTTGAAAAGTTACCAAAACTTGGCCTTTTCAAGTAGAGGGTTTAAAAGCAGTTGATGGCTGATGAAGGAAGATGACTCATATTTTCCTAGTAATGTGGTTACTCATTGCATGTTTATGTGCCACTGAATGGTTGAAAACCCATTTTTCACATAATCACTACTAATTGGATGCAGAGATTATTGCTGCTGCTGTTGTTGTTATTGTTGTTGTTGATGATGATGATGAAAAGATGATGGTGGTAGAGATGATGCTGATAATGATGAAAGAGGACATGAAGCTGAAAGAGAGAAGGATCGGTGGGTCCTGATGTGAGTTGGCAGGAGGTAATAGAGATGATTACTATTAAATACATCGTACACATATATGAAAATTTTGAAGAATTAATAAAATGTTACATTAATAGTAGAATGTTTCATGAGTGAATGCAACTCTCTCTGACTGAGTTCAATATAATGATGGTAACAAATTATAGACAATAATAGTTAGTCCCATTTCCATCCCCCTTTCTTTCCCACCAAGAGCATACAAATTTCAGGGTAGTCTGAATTCATATGAAGGGCAGCAGAGACAATGTTACTATCCTAAGAAGTCTTATAACTTACTATGTAAGACACAGCAAACTGGCAGAGCAACCAAGGAGAGTGAGGCAACTAGATAAGATCAAAACATGGAGTTGGTAGTGACATTGACTATAAACACCAAACGTGTTTCCAATGGTTTGTCTCCTAAAGACATTCCCCAAACATATAACGTGACAGCCAGACATTTACTGGAACCTCTGTACTCACAGAAAAATAGAATGTGGAGACAGTTTTTTTTTCACTTTAAGAGTGATAAAGGTAGCCGTTGGTGGTGGTACACGCCTTTATTCTAGCACTAGGGAGGCAGAGATAGGTGGATCTTTGTGAGTTCAAGGCCATCCTGGTCTACAAGAACTAATTCCAGGATAGCTAGGGCAGTTACACAGAGAAATCCTGTCTCAACCCCTCCCCACAAAAGAGGGGTTAAAGGTTCTGTTGCTAGTGGAAAACTGGAAATAAACCACACAAGGAAATCACTGCATGTATATCATTCCCAGTTTTTGATTCACTACCAGTATGAACACAACACTGCCAAAATGGCATTGATTTTCCAATGTAGTAGAACATCTACCCACTGTTCTAAGGTCTAGTCTACATGGCTCAAATAAAAAGAAAGGCAGATACTAGATACTGTGTCGTTTTCAATGGTCCAGCGTTATAAATACTTCTACACCGCAGAGCCTTTTGAGACTGTGAGACAATTGTACGTATAAAGGAAATTCTGTAGGCTGGAGGTTTGGAAATCCCCATTTCAGAAAAGCATAACTCAATGGAAGAGATCTTTCAGAGAATCTCAGAAGGAGTTTACTAAGAACTATGCAACTCCAGTGAGATTTTCTAAGCCTCTTGGCAAATTGTACTTTATTCTTTACTGAGAAACACTGTTCTGAGTTTAAATTT
This sequence comes from Dicrostonyx torquatus, assembly GCA_028555095.1. Classification (NCBI taxonomy): domain Eukaryota; kingdom Metazoa; phylum Chordata; class Mammalia; order Rodentia; family Cricetidae; genus Dicrostonyx; species Dicrostonyx torquatus. Next base: position 4,212,162 of record JAQHUG010000027.1, on the reverse strand, counting down.
GGGACACATTAATAAAACAGAAACCAAGAACAAAAAGGACTCCCTTGCCTATTGTGTAAACTCAGTCCCTAAGTGGAAGATGGTGGCTAAAGGGCTAGGGCCAAATAAATGTGTCAAGTGAAAAGAGAACCAGGATTTTAACTTACTTTTCCAAGAAATTTAGGGCTGATTTATAGATGACAAGTGAAAACACTAAAAAATGTAGGAATTCAGAATTGCAGATTACATAGTAGCTTTGAGATTTTTTTTATTCCTAGTGAGTCTTCCTTATTGCCTTTCCCTTCCACAATACTTGCTACATACTTGCCTTGGAAAATTCCTCAACCAAAAAGTAGCAGACATATTGCGAACAGACACTAATAAGTATTTGAAGTAATAGGGTATACATAAAAGAGTGAATTTTGCAGCTTGACTGTTATATAACCTATCATTAAAAAAATCAGTACAACTATACTTCGGAGGTAGAGGCAAGTGGGTCTGGAGTGCAGGAATATTCATATCTGTTTAGAAAGTTTGAGCCACCCTTGGATATTTGAGAACCTGTCTAAAATAATAATGTTAGAATTAAAAGTAAAATCTCATCACCTTCTAGCTATTTTAATAAATTTCACATCCATGATCTGAGGTTAAGTACATTTTGAATCCCCATTAGTGTGAATTCTGTATTAGGCTGAGCCACTGTGCAGCACTTTCTAATGTCATGTTTGAATACAGCTTGTGTCATTAAGGTAAAGATGATTGGAATATGACAAAGTGTATATAAGTAGGAACAAATCATTACCTATTGTAGCATTTATACAAAAGAGAGTAATATAAGCAGATCTACATAGAAGGCTAGACCTTGGTTGGCTTCTGGGAACTTGGACTTGAGAAGGGGTGCTAAGATCTCTGGAAATGAGAGTACTGTTGCACGCCGCTTTGCCTATGAAATGCATTTTGTAACTGATCATGAGCTTTCCATGTGAAACTGTGAGTTTTTAGTACATCCTACATGAAGATGCATGCATAAACTTCCCACAGTTAAAATCTGGGACATTAGGTCTCAAATGAACTTCCCCGTAGGCAATGCTGCACACACATCATCATCACTTGATGCTGGAGCCACAGAGAATAACCTAAGTGTGATTGCACAGGGAGAGGCTGATGAAAGCCTACAACTGTTTTTACAGGATTTGGATTCCCCATGCTCAATCTTTGCTAGAAAGTTTCATATCTATGACTTCCTGTAGAGACTCTCATGCTGAGCTTGTGAGTCTTTCCATCACGTAGCTGAACATAGTATAGAGTGGGTTTGTTCTTCCCAGCTGAACATTTCAGAATCTTAGTGAGACAAAAGAAATGTAAACAGAAAGAGAACTTTGTCACAAGTAAAATTTATTTTAAATTCTTTCAGTCTGGCTCTGGTTTTTGCCATATTATAATTTCAATTTTAAATTGTACTTTTCTATTTTCTGGAAGTATTTGTGGCAACTAAAATTGAACATATTTAAGACTGTACTTGTGATGCCTTGATCTAATTATAGGTAAGCAGTCAATATTTCCAATCACTTGAAATACTTTGTTCTCATAAACTAAGTCCATATTCATGTGTTTTAATTTGCAGCATTAGAATACTGTGCATACTGGGGATTTCAATTGATTCTCATCTTGTGTCTCTGAATATCTTCACTTTTTGATTGAAAGATGTTGATGAATTTGGTTTCATATTAATGCATATAAAGTTGAATCTCCATAAGACAGTTACTTTCAAGCAGGGACAGTGTGTACTTCTTTTAATATATTTACAGCATAATGAGTTTATGGGAAACCAGCTATAAATAAGCTTCAAAACTAAACATAAAATAGGGTGCATATAGACACTGACATGCATAATTCATTAGTAAGAAGGTATTATGCAGGTTCTATGAGCTAGAGTAGTGATATGAAATTTTAATGAAAGCTTCTCCAGTCTAAGTCTTTGCTCTCGAGTAACACAAGGCAACACCAGTGTTCTTGAAGGCGGTTCCAGGCAGCTGCTCACAAGTTGTGGAAGAGATATTCTCATTAAAGTTCTTAGGAAAGTGTTTGAAAATTGGGCAGTTTACATTATCTGAAAGTACCAGATATTATCTCTCTAACATTTGAGATGTTTAAAAGAGTGAACCTGGCATTTCTCAAAGATATTAGTATGAATATTTAAATTATCATTAATCCCAATATATTGTGAGGTATCCAATACTTGCTGGACTTTATGTATAAGTCATCATGGATGAGGAGATAGTATATACCATTTAATACTGTTTAAAATAATTGTTCTTTAAATAGTACCATAGAGTCTGGAACATATTTCATGAAGGGTCTACTGGTGAGAAAATCACTTTCACATCCTCGGTAAAGAAAAGGAGCTCTTGCTTTAGAAGTTGTATGTAGCAGATAGTACTCAGTATAGCTTTTTAACTGCTGTGTATATGCAAATATATGCATATTTGTAGTAATTTTTAAATTTTTTAACAAAAATTGCTTATTTTTGCTTCTATGAGAAGACACTTGTAATTTAGAGAGAAATCAGTCTTTGAAAATGTACCAGATACTCCATCATTCCTTCCTTGCTGTATTATCAAGGCCTGTGTCAATGTAAATGTGTGATGAGTGCCATGGACATAGAAACCGAAACCAGACCTTTGTCATCACCAAAAAAGCATGTGGTTAACCCTCAAGTCCATTTCTTTTTATTTTTGCAGTTTTCCCTTGTCTTTATTGAGAAGCTATTTGTATAGCAAAAAAAAAAAGTTTTCTGATCATGGTTCTACTCTTTGTAATATTTGAGTCAGGTCAAATATACTGGTTAGGGTCAAATCAAAGTTCATGGATCTTTCAGTGATTATTTTTTTCTTTGAAAGAAGATGGTGCTTTTACAAGGTTCCATTAAAATATCTAAGTTCCTGAATTAACTCTTTAGCCCGGGGAGACTGAGTCTGCAATCTTCTGCCTCAATCTTCTGTGTAGCTGAAATTTCAGGCCTGTGCCTCCATGACTAATATTTTGTAGTTATAGCTTAAATAGGAGACATTCAATGTTAAAAGGTCTAATCTCTAGTTTGTACTTTCTCATACCTGATGGTGAATTCTTCATCTCATGTAGAAACATAATAATCAACCAATTATTTCATAAATCTAGGAACAGCTTGAGTTTTAAGAATTACAAAAGTACTATGCTAAAACCATAATGAATTATGGAAGAACTGTTGGTGAGTGTATCAAATAAAGATTTCTGATAACCTAAAAACAAACAAACAAACAAAAACATATCAAACTTATTTGTCTTACATATATTCTTCAAAGGACAGGAATGCAGTTTGGATCACTGTCTAAATATAAACCATTATAATCCTAGGTTTTTAAACCAACATAATGTGGAGATGGCTGAACATAGGCAATAGTAAAATGTTTTGCGTTTTGTGTGACTAATGATGAAAAATCAACTGCCAATGTATAGTGAATCTGTTGTACCTTTGGCAGCATGGACTTTCGCTGCATGACCTGACCTTACTGTAACGTTGCTACCACACACCTAACATGAGGACTGTGCACTGTGTTTGGCTATGTTATGCCAAAGAATACTACTTGAAATGCCTACCATTGAGACTACAAGATGTGTATGAATTCCAAGGGTTTTACTCTACCCTAGATGCTTCCCTGAAAACACAGCAGATTACAACTACAAAGAAGGATGCTGAATATTTTTCTACCATTATTCTTTAGCAGGCAAGTGTTAAATTACCACATTTTGTGTTGAAGTGTGTACACAGCCTTAATATTTATAAAATTAAATATCTATCAACTCTTGAAAATGCTCAAGATGCTCCATGTCCTGCAGTGTCAAATTAAATTCCTATTTTTTTTATTTTTCTTTTATTCTTGGAGTATTTCCTACATGTATATAATACATATTGGTCAAATCCATCCTCCATGTATTCCCTTCTCCAATTCTTCCCTATTTACCCTCACCACTTTTCTCTCTCAAATTCCTGTACTTTTTTTTTTAAATGCATTGAGTCCACTTGGGTCAACATATGTATGCATGGATGTAGGACTATCTACTAGAGCATGACTAGAAAATAAAAATGCACTTTCATCTCATTAACAAGGAAATTGCTTTTATTTTATGTCAGGGCTCCTAGCCCCAACATAGAAACTATTTTTTTCCTAACTGGACCAGTACGGAGGCGCGAGAAATAACGAGACACAGTTCACACAGTCATCTCGGAAGGGCATCTCAGGCTTCATTCATCCCTGAAGATCTACCCGCGTTTATTATACAAAACACCTTTTATCCCCCAGGTAAACCAAGGTGGATACTCATTAACATTCTCTTTCGGGGGGGGGGGGCTAAGGAAACACCTACAAATTAAACCACCAGCCTTGGGATCAACACTTCTTCCCAGGAGATCTACATAGTAATAAAGAAGAAGGAGCCATATATCCTGGCCTTTGTCAGGTGGCTAGCTTGTTTGGCAGAATTGCAACTGCCTTGAAAATTAAGCATGGCCAGAGAGCCTGCCTGCAAATATTTTGTATGAAATATGGGCCCACAATTTAAAAAATAGCATAGATATATTTTTAAAACAATCATTTTAATGCACACACCTAAAATCGTTTTAAAATTTTTATGCGTTCTCAGTAACTTTTTTGTATAAACAAATATATACATACACATATACAAGTTACATATATATAAACATGCAAATGCAGATGCACATGCATACATACATACCAAATATATGTATGTTTACATAACAATCTATCAGGCAAAGAGCAATAGCAATTGGAAAAGGTTTTGGCTATACAAACTCCTCTAAATAAGCTATAATGTTAAATAGGTGGAAGGAATAAACAAGCTATTCTAACTACTATGCCTTATTAACTGTTATTGAAGAGTGCACTGAGTAGTTAAATATGTGTAATCAATGCAACGAACTTCCTTTTTATTTTCCTGTAGAGAAAGTAATTGTTCTGAATTACAGAAGGGGGCTGTATTTCATTTTTTTTTCTTCATACATCACAGCTTTGTCCCTTGCTTATGAAGAAATTTCAATGCCTGGTACTTTAGCATGAACCAAAATGACACAAAAGCTGTGTAAACAGCAGCTTTGTCTCGAAACAGAGAAAGAAGAACTTTTCCTGTGGTACATTTTAATTTAATATGTATTGCTCACGATTCAATGGAATGATAGTAACCATGTTCTTACCCTTCTCTACTGAATCTAAACCTTGGTCAGTTTGAATTAGTGTGAGCTACCTGTGATCCCAAAACTTCTTGACATTTGGGGCCTTTAGTGTTGACCGTGGTCAAAACGAACTTAGAACTTGTTTGTGGTAAGTATGCCAAAAGAGAATGTGCACTTTTATGGGACATATTTAACATGGTTTTGTTGCCATTGTCATTGTTGTTGTAGTTTAAAGAACATCAACCAGCAAAGGAATCATAAATAATTCCCAGAATTACACAAATACATTATGTCTCCATCCAACTGTGAATGCTTTAGGGTACCATTCTGGAACAAATCAAGTTATGAAACATCAATATACTACACATGGAAAATTAAAATTTAAAATATTTATGGTTAACAAAGACAGTTGAAGCATAAGAACGTCAGCCTGGAGATTTCTGGTTAAAAATATTAAAGTGGTTTGTTATATTTGGTGACAGATTGCTTATCATTTCAATTATATACACATTATTTTGGCAGCTTATCCTCATGTGTGACACAATTTCTTTCTCTTTACTGGTAGTTTTAAAACATTGCTATTTGCACTAACAAGGCATATTAAAACAGCAGATCTGGCTACTATAAAGCAAACACATGTCTAATGGCCAAGGGATTCAGCTGGGGCCAAGTTGACAGTTCAATTATCCAAACAGGTTACAAACGATTGCATTGAAGACAAATGCCTGCGGATTTCCCTCTGCAAGCACAGCTCAGTAAGACTGAATAATGTCAGAGAAGATGCCATCTCCCCAGGTAGCTGTGTGTTGTAAAATATGTTATCTCTTCCACCACCACCCCCGTGTGTGTGTGTAGGTGTGTGTGTGTGCGTGTGTGTGTGTGTGTGTGTGTGAGAGAGAGAGAGAGAGAGAGAGAGAGAGAGAGAGAGAGAGAATGATTAAGAGAATACAGGTTTGTAGACTTTTAAATGACAAAGTTTAGATTCCTGTCAGAGCAAACTGCAACACACTACTCTAAGAAAAGTCTTTGCCTGTTACCTCATGGTGTTACAGAGCAAACTATTATCCTTGTAGATACTTTTAAGTTTCCCAAGATTACAAACAGTTCTTGGAATTCTCACATACAATATTTTTCTACTTAGTATCTGGTGTGATTTCTGTCTTGTTATATTATTATTTGTTTTGCAAACTAGAAATGATAAAAGGACACAAACCAATTATGGTCTATAATATCTTATTAAGAAAATACGTCAGGCTAGCAGGAGTGGGCTGGTGGGTTTAGCTCAAGACTAGAGTGATCAACAGGACAATATAGAAGTATTATCTTATGTTGAATATTAGATTACTACAATTTAGCTAGAAATGACAAGCAAGTTAAATGAAATAGTGTGGCTGAAAACCTTCTCTTGTTGCAGTTGGAGATGTGTGATGATTATGTTTTATTTGAATTAATTCTCTATCTTTAGAAAATTGATTCTATAAACTTTTACATCTTCGCTGTTTCATAAACACACTTTTGTCTGAATTATAAGCATTGATTTTATGGAAAATCAAAAGTAGACCTCACAATGTTGTATAAAGAGAACATTTAATGTTATTTATATGTTCACATTTATTTTATATGAACGTGTATGGTGTGTTTGTGTGTTCTCATCACTCCCACAGGCTACAGTTCCTCTGTGGAGTTCAGAAAATAGCTCTCCAGAATAGATATGTTTTTTTACCATGCAGGTTTCAGTGACAAAATTCAGGTATTTAGGATTAGCAACACTGAGTTATGCTGGCAAGCCCCAATACATGTATTTTCAGAAAAAAAAACCTAAAAACCTTGTATTTTAAATAGGTATTGCTGCCTTGAGCTACTTATTTAATTTAGCTAAGCTTGCTTTCATTGACTCATTTCATGATATATAAATAATAAAAAGTATAGAAACATACATATTTAAATATAATTACTCTGTCCATAGGAAGAGTCAAATAATGTTTATTAACTGCAAACTACAGCAAAGAGAAGCATTCACCCGTACTATCACAACAAGATGGGTGGGAGGCTACGTGGTAAATTAGTTGGATACCAGTGACAAGAACTCCGTATCTTCTCTACACCATCCCTTTCAGACACTTACTCAACATTTACTTGACCCTGACTATGTTATTGTTTGCTAGTGCCTGAGTTTGGAACATAAAAAAACAAAATGTAAAGACTCATGTGTAAGAGTTAGCCAATAAGAAGCTAGCGCTAATGGGCCAAGCAGTGATTTAATGAATACACTTTCTGTGTAATTATTTCAGGTGTAAGCTAGCCAGGTCGCCAGAAAGAACAAGTGCCCCCCACCTCCTCCTGCACTCATGATCTGTTGCAATAATGTTCCATCCAAGTAAGGATTTCAGTCAGGACAAAGACTAGTACAGCTGCTGAAGGAGCAGTGGGGCATCTGCTTTGTTGCATTCACTAAACAAATGCTTCCTTTGTGACTGGTGATGCCTGGAATTTCAGATATTCAGGAGGCTGATGCAGGTGAGCAAGGCTGGCCTGGGCCACAGAGTGAGTTCAAGGGCAGAACATGCAACTTAGAAAGACCTTACCTTAAACCAAAAATGCAAACAAGGGATTAGGGATGCAGCTCAGTGGTAAGAGCACTGTCTGGGTCCTGTGTTTATTCCAGTAATGAAACAGACAAATAACAAAAATATTTCCATATGATTACGAAGAGTCTTTGGAGCGAGCAAAGGTATCCTGACAATAATGATGAAACAGTCAGTTAGGAGAGCTCTTGGAAAAGGCTTTTTTACATCCCTGAGAGAATACTGCAAGTATAGGTTATTTAACAATACGCCTATCTAAAACAGGAGCACAAATTTAGGTATCTGCAATTAAAGGTAGATAACTGAAGTACATATATATGGTAATTCTACAATTAATTTTTATTCTGGATGTGGATCTGGGGTCTTTCTTTTCACTACTTACTTCATTTAAATATCCATTGAGAAAAGAAAAACTACATTATTTTATTTTTCCGTAAATAGCATCAGAACTAAATCAGTTGGGAATATTTTATTAATGTAATTGTAGGCATTTAGGCCAATCTTTTATAAACAGAGGTTTGTATAGGTAGGCCTGGCTCTATTTTCTCATTTATTTATTAAGGAATGTAAATACAGTATTTTGGAGGGATACCACAGGTACTTTGTTTCATACATACACTATTAGAAAATTACTGCACCCAAACTAATGAGCATATCCATTAATGTGTTGATCCAGCTTTGATTCATTTTTATTAGCTCCTGGGAATTTTGTAAAATATATTTGGTTCATATTCACCCCTTCTGGTAAGCCCCCCATTACTCACCTTCCTTCCTCATCCACACATCTCCTTAAAAAAATAACTCATCAAATACATGTGCTGCCCATATTATCTTGGGTGTATGGACAGAGATGTATTTCTAATAGAAATGGGCTTCACTAACAGCTACCAATATTGTGAGGTATTGGAATCAGTTATAGCTAACCATCTCTGTTACAACTGTTTTGCTTTCTAAGAACAAATATTTGACTTCTACATGTCTCCTTTTTCAATTCTCATTGATTTTCAAACAACTGTACTATTATTGTTAGTTTAATTAGTTTTGTGCCAGTGTTATAGATCCATCAAGCACATCACAAAAATAAAATGCTAACAGCAGCTCCCACTATACATTGCATCTTAAGAACTACAGTATGAAAAAAGTCCCATTGAAAAAAAGCATGGAGTTTGTTTGATGTCTTTGTTCTGTAACACACAATTAAATAATAGTTCCACATAGCAAAAAATGTATTGATATGTAGGTTGTGGTTAATAAGTAGAAAGATTCTGAGGCAAAAACATTAAATTGATGTTCCTTGAATATCATTTGGTGCTCTCATTACATAGATGAATTTTCTGGAGGCTCTCATCACCATTTATAAGTCATTTATTAGCTTAGGAGCCCATTATATCCTACCTTGCACTCATTTCAGTCATTATAATGTAGTACTTTATTAAAACCACTAAGTATCATTTTGAAAAATGAATTCATTTGAAGCAAGAGTTCATATTTAATTCATTAATATCACTCCTACTTCTATTCAAAATGCTTAATTAAAGCCTTAAATTGTTTCCTACAGTCATGAGCAAGTCACACTAGAAGTAAAATTTAAATTCTATAGAGTCTAAATTTGTTTGATTTCTAAATCACTAACTTTCAGTACCTAAATTTTATATCTGCTTTCTCTTCCCCATGTACAATATGTTTTCCTCTCCCTAATTGGATTTAATGCAACTGAACAAACAGTCAACATTCTATAGGTCTCCTTTCATACACGAAATTGTGAAGGGATTGGGTGATGACATGAACATCAAATGGAAGGTTGAAATCGGAAAGATCCATAATGTTCACAAATGGCAAAACTTTTATTTTGAAAACACTCCAACATTTTCACTCATACAAGGAAGATGCCTTCTTTTAAAATCCAGTTATTGAAATAATTAAAAAATGAATGAGTAAAATTCATGGATATAGCAATATATCATTAGGAGCCATTTTATTGATATGTTTCTTTATCATAATAAGATTAGTAAGTTTTTCCCTAGACCTATAGCCTATCTAATCTCAAGTTCTTGACAAATTTACCCATAGTTGATATTGGTTCCATTTCAGAGATAAGTCTAATAAAAATATGGTCATTTACTCCTATAACATTTGTGCCAGTATTGTACCTATGTATCCTGTGAGCTGATTGATATTGTACTTTGAAAGGGCTTTGTAGCTGTTTTTGTTCACTTTAGTTTATTTATTTGTTTGTTTGTTTGTATAGATGGGTATTTAGATAGGTAGATAGATAGATAGATAGATAGATAGATAGATAGATAGATAGATAGGTAGGTAGGTAGATAGATAGACAGACAGACAGACAGACAGACAGACAGACAGACAGACAGACAGACAGACAGATAGATAGATAGGATAGAAAGGACATGAAATTTTATAAGGGGAGAAACATGATCAAAATATATTTTAGAAAGAATTTAAAACTTTTGAAAATATTTCATATGTGTATAATAAGATTATAACATTTGTGTTGGGCTATCTTGGTCAGATTGTGACCACATATGACCCAAGAACATGTCTCCATACGATTTGCCTGTAGGTGTGTCTGTGAAGCATTTTCTTGATTCATGAGTCATATGGGAGGGCCCAGTCACTGAAGGTGGGGCTACCCTTGGGCAGGTGGTCCTGAGTTAAGAGGGAAAACTGAATAATTCATGGACAGCAGGCTGGTAACAGCATTTCTCCATGGCCTGTGCTTTAGTTACTACTTCCAGGTCCCTGCCTTATGTTCTTGCCCAGATTTCCCTCACTGAAGACATAAACTGTCTGTAAGACAAAATAAATCCTCTCCTCCACAATATGCTTTAGGTCAATGTGTTTATCCCAGCAATAGTAAGCAAACTAGAACTATATGTCACTTATTTATTTCTGGATATAACGTTACTTTGTGAAACCCCCATTCCTTCAACCACTGGCATCAAACTGTCAACTCTGGGCTAAAGTGAAGGGAGCAATCTCTTTTGTTTGCTATATTCTATCATAGACACTGACACACAGAATTACTGAAAAGATTATGCATGGGATGGAATCATATCCAACTGGTTCACTCAGAGTTCAGATGCCAATTTTATACAAAAATACCAACTCACAGGAAGTAAATTTTCAGTATTTCCCTGATTTACCTGTAATATAGGTTTGTCTCCTAGGAGCGTCTATGATTTATAATTCTATATTCTCAGTAGTAGCAAAATGTCAAAGAATAGTCACTGGATATAGAGAATCAGTTCTGAATCTGTCTCATGAATTATCTATCCTTGAAGTACAATTTGTATTTCACAGTTTGATTTTTGCTTTCTTTCTTTTTTTGGCATGAACTGAAGCCATTTAAAACTTTTAATTAAAAGTTAAATGCTAATTACTTTAGTTATTAATTTTGTTCTTCTCTGGAGCATTTTCAGATGATTTATCACACTAGCCAAATGTCTTCCTCATTCACCTTCCTAGATAGGTATATAGTGTCTCAACAGTAGGACTTTGCAGAATTCAATGAGTGACTATTTGAGTTCTCAGTCCAGCATCATAAAAAAGAGACAAAAAGAAAAAGCAAACAAGCAAAAAAAAATGCTTACCAAACGCTATTCTAAACAATTTCTAAAATTTCCTAATAGAACTAATGAAAGGCTACACAAATTTCATTATAGATATCAGTATAAAATCAATGGGTTTTATTTAACTTTCTGTGCTCCCTTCATAATTGACTTCTATGTAGCCATTTACTTACACATTCTCCTACTGAAACAGAAGCTCACTTCTAGAAAACCACTTGCATTTAGCTGAGCAAAAGGCAAGAAATAAGAGACAAAATATTTAATGACCATGCATCTGCTGATATGAACTATCATATCCTGAAACAACCTTCATCCTATACAGGCTAGCTTTCCCAAATATTTATGTTTGTAAATACTCCAAATCAAAGGTACTCTTAGAGTCATGAATCTTTCTTACAAAGGGACCTCTGCTGAGAGCATTATCATCAAGCACTGAGGAAAAGTTAGAATCCTCTGCTTATGCTAAGAACTGAACTAAGATCCTCTGGAAAGGTGGTCAGTCTTCTTAAACACTGAGTAATCTCTCCAGTCACTATGTTATTTTTTGTAAAAGTAGAGTTGGAACATTAGTCATGGGTATAAGACAATAATATTTCTTCCTTCTTCTCTCATAATTTTTCTCTAAAATTCAACTTTAAAATTCTCTTTTCGAGATTGGAAAGCATGGTACAGTGACACTCAGACAGATTAAAGCCAGCATCCTTTGTCACTTACGGTTTTGTATGTGAGATGACTTCCACACAGAGGAACATAGAGGGAAAATCTGGTAGTTCGAATGTATTCAGCCTCCACAATCACAAAGGGAGTGATACTGTTTGGAGGGGTGGCTTTGCTGAAGTGGTTACAGTCTTGCTGATGTAAGTGTCTCACTTGGGGATTGGAGGTGCTCTGTGTTTTGCTGTGCTCAGTATATTGCCCAGAGTGTCAGCTGACTACCTACTTCCTGCAAGACATAGGATTTTCAGTGTCTGCCTGCTTGCCTCCATGCTGCCCATCATGATGAAAAAAGCCCATAACCATGAAACTGAAAGCAAGCCTCCTCAATTAAATGTTTTCTTTATAAGTGTTGCTGTGACCATGGTTCTTTACACAGCAATAAAAACCTTAACTAAGAAAGGTGGCTCCAAGGACTGGTTATCAGATAATTGTACGAAGACAGCAAGTATTTCATCTGTGGCAATTGAGCTGGGCTTAGGAAGTTTGCATAGAATCCCTAATAATGGTTAATTTGAATAAATTGGGGTTTTATGGGATAGTAGGATTCTTTCCTTTTCTAAATTTGGTTCTGCAGTATTTAGAGCAGGTATATAATAGCTCGAGAGTGTGGGAAACCAAGAAAAAACCTAGTGGTGTATAGATTTATTTGTGTCTTAAAAAAGTAAACTAGCCAGCATCAAGTACAAGCTGAAAACTAGGTCAAGAGAGATTATCTATTTAATAATAGATAGGAAACAAACTCATCACACTTGTCATCACATAAAATGTTGATTTTCAGGATAGCAACATGTAGAGAGGAAATTGGGAAGGATGGGGCTCCAATAAGCAAAATCCAGTGTGCCTGGAAATGTCCGTGAGCTTATCCAGCACATCCAATACTGAAGAGAAAGACCAAAAGAGAATTTGGAAAGTTTAGACACTAGGCACTCTCTATAGTTCTGTGTTGTTGGTAAGAGGATCCAGTCAATATGCACGATTTCTACCCACATATTAGATGTTCTCCTTTCTTAGATAAATTAGAAATTAAGCAAGAGTTAGAGAGAAAGAGCTATATACTTTCTTTTATTTTTCCTTTTGATGTCTTTAAAATTCAATTAAAAAATGGCTTGAAGATAACCAGATCTATGGACTTTTCTGAAAACTATGGATGCCTACAACTCTTTAATCTGGATTTCAAGTTTATCCATGGCCTAACTTTTACATATATGTTTTCTTTTATGCAAACACTTTCCTGTCACCTGCTTTAAGACCTGCATTTGAAATGGTGAATTATGAATGACAGCAAGGACAATGACCTGAGCAACCGTCCTAAAGAAAGAAATATCTTGAGGTACCTCAGAAAGAATGCAAAAGAAACATGTTCTGATTTCTGGGTTTTAAATATCTGTTTCTTGTTTTTATATGGAATGAGTTTCCTAGCCTTTATTTACATTTTGATCAAGTATCATTGTTGTAATGAGAAGGCCGCTTGTTGCTTCATGGCTGCTCAGCCCTGAAATAATCACACAGAAACTATATTATTTAAAACACTGCTTAGCCCATTAACTCTAGCTTCTTATTGGCTAGCTCTTACATATTAATTTAACCCATCTCTGTTAATCTGTGTATCACCATGAGGCTGTGACTTAGCAGAAAAAATTCTGGCATCTATCTTCAGCTAGGCTACACGACTTCTCCCTAAGGCTGCCTCCTTTCTCCCAGCATTCAGTTTAGTTTTCCCCACCTTGTTCTGTTCCCCTATAGGTTTGCAGGCCCAAATCAGTTTATTTATTTATTTTTTTAACTTTTTTTTTATTATTGTTAAAAGAAAAATTTACATTTACTCCCCTTGTTCCCGGCCCTCCCGCTCCCCCACTACCCCACCACCCTCCCCCTGCTTCCTTAAGATGGGGCAGGAT
>JAQHUG010000027.1:4172515-4190507 GCA_028555095.1 Dicrostonyx torquatus | reverse complement strand
AACTGGTGTTATTCTAATAGGTCTGCCTTTCTATGCTTCTTGGTCTTTTTCCCTTGAAGCTTTTAATATTCTTTCTTTGTTCCTTACATTTAATAATTTGATTATTATGTTATATTTTATCTTCTTTTCTAGTCTTTTTGATACTCTGAGTGCTTCTCATACCTCAATAGGTACCTCCTTCTCTACGTTAGGGAAATTTTCTTCTATGATTTTGTTGAAAATATATTCTGTGCCTTGCACCTGGGCTTCTTCTCCTTCTTTTAGTTTTATTATTTATAGATTTTGTCTTTTTATAGTGTCTCAGAATTTCTGAATGTTTTGTGTCTGTAGAATTTTAGATTTAATGATTTTTTTTGGACTGAGGTATACATATTTTTCTATCTTGTCTTCAATATCTGAGATTTTTTTTCTTCCTAAATTTTTTTCTTATATTCTATTGGGGAGGGTTGCCTCTGAGCTACCTGCTCTAGTTCTTAAATTTTTTATTTCCAGAGTTCTCTGCATTTGGGTTTCTTGTACTGATTCTGTTTCCACTTTCAGGTCTTGAACTGTTTTATTTCTTTCCTTCCACTGTGTTTTCATAGATAGCATTAGGGGTTTATTTACTTTCTCTTTATAGGTCTGTCATGTTCATAAAGGGTATTTTAACATCCCTCTAATTTGTTTTGGCTGTGTTGCATTTCTCAGAGTTTACCATAGTAGGATTACTGGGCTCTAGTGGGGTCATACTCTTCTGCCTGTTATTGATTTTATGTGTACACTGGTATTTAAAGGAGGGTTGGAGGTGTCTTAACATCTGGGATTGGATGAAATTTAATTCTAGGTCTTGATATCTGGTCTTTTCTGTTTTGGGTGGAAAATTGTTCCTTGGTTATTAATGCTCTCTCTGGTTCTTTTATTTTATTTTAAATAACTATTTTTATCTTTTTTTCATTATACATACCAATCCAGGTTCCCACTCTTTCCCCTCCTCCCATTCCTTCCACTTTCTCCCCATTCCACTCACCATCCACTCCACAGAGAGGGTACAGTACATTGCTTTGGGCAAGATCCAAGGCCCTCCCTACTATATCTAGTCTGAGCAAGGTATCCATCCAAAGAGAATAGTTTTCCAAAAAGCCAGTACAATCAGTCTCTGGTTATTAAGAGTTTACTTGCTGTGTGTTGTCTACTAAGGGATGCCCCTGGGATTCAGCCAGAATGGTTACAAGGTTTCCCAGGTACAATTTTTTTTCTAAATATTGAGAGATGATACTTAGAAATAGGGATTAATTAGAAGAGGAGTTAGAAGGGAGTACATTTGTGGTTGTATTGATATTTGGTTTGTGCTCTAACAAAAAAAAATGCCTGGAGATTAGAGTGCAGAGCTTGATGCCAGGCAGTGGTGGCACAAACCTTTGATCCCAGAACATGGGAGGCACACACCTTTAATCCCAGCACTAGGGAGGTGGAGACAGGAAGGGATATGGCTGGAAAGTGAGAGTAATACAAGGCAGGAAGAGACAGGAGCTCATCCCCTTCAGTCTGAGGATTCGGTATAGGTCTCTCTAGTGACTGACTCCTTACTTCTCTCATCATTCAGCATTTACCCCAATATCTGACTCTGGTTTTTATTATTAAGACCAATTAGAATTAGTGCTAGAAAAAGCAGATAAGCAGGGTATTCCACTAGTACTTGCTTATTCCCTTGGGAATGGGTCAGTAAGTGATGTAGTCTGCTCCAGAACTAGGGATGAAACTGTAATATTGGATTTGGAGGAAAGGAGGGAGAATGAAGACTAAAGTTCTCATATCTGCCTTACTGGACCTCTTACCTTTTTGGCAGACTCGGCCAGTGGATTCCTAGATGCTTACTGGAGCTAGGGGCTGAGACAAAGGTATAATGAGAAGAAAGGTTGGAGAAGATCTACAAATGATCTTCTGCAGATAGAGGAAGAAAGGGAGGGAAGGGCACAACAACAGGTCATCTGCTATAGTCCTGGGAGTAAGGCTAGAGATTTGGATTTGAAGGAGAGAAGGGAGAGGTGAATATCTGCAGTTAGCCTTCTTGGTTCCCAAGTTGGGTGGTAGCTTCTTGGGAAAGCCTGCTGTAAATGGAAGCTAGGATTGGGCATGAGTGGGGAAAAAGGAAGGTGGGAAGAGAAGATTTGCTTGATCAGCTGGAGCTGAGGTAGAAAGAAAGACCACAGGAGGTGATCTGCTACAGACCTGGGATGAGATTGAGGGATTGAGTTTAGAAGGAGAGATGAACTTCTACAGCTAGCCTGACTGAGATGGACCTACCACACAAGACACCCCATATAAGAACTGATTAACAGTGCCCCCAATCATCAGGAAGTAGTTTAGAGAACAATGCCCAAGTTCCCTAAATGATTGTTTATAAATATTTGTTACATTTAAAGTGGGATATACTATAGAAATGAATACTTTTCATTGGTGTGGAGCATGGTTTATTGATACAGATTTAAGGACAATTTTGTTATATGTATATTTCTTCTCTTGATTAAGGTATTGTGTTTGTGTGCCTCATTTAAAAATGTAATGTATAATTAAGAAATATAGGGTAATAATCATCTGTAATAGTCAAGTTCATAGTCATGTTAGCTATGTTTTGTAGATATTCAGCAATATATTTCATATGAATAGGTATTGTTTAAACCTTTCAAAGACCTACAGAATATACAGAATTTGAAATGTTTTAAGAACATAAGACTTTGCATGACAATGAGACACATCTTCTCATGGCAGTACCAATCTACTTCAGAAGGATGATGGGAATTGAAAAGGCTCCTTATGGAGTTTACTAGCCATTTGGCCAAGAAACTGGTCTTGCATAAAGTGCTGTATGGTATGCTGTATGACCTGGACATGCAGTACCTTCAGAAAAATGAATATTTAACTTGCCAAAAGAAGGTGAGATGGTCCCTTGGGATTCTTGCTTTATGGAAGAATCTGCCTACATACTGCAGGACACAGAAGAAAGTGACTGAAAAACTCCTTATATAGATGGAACTGTCTTTGAAATTTCTTGCTTCATGGAAATGTCTGCCAGATACTATGGGCCAGTATATGGATGCTGCAACATTACAGAAGAACTTTGGGTGACTGTCCAGGCAGTGCGATATATCTGTCAATTCTACCATTTTGGAAGTTGCAGTTTGCTTAGGTAATATTATATCTTTCTGTATATACCATACAGCCTTTGATGAAGTTGAAGAAAGATGGTTATAGTTGTTAAAGATAGATTAGATATAAAACTTTAGATTCATAAAGAAAGAATTGATAATAGAGTATTTCCCTTAAATTACCAAATATAAATGGACTAAATTATGTAACTGTTATTCTTTCTTGATACCTATTTTGTTATATGTAATTTCTCTATGTTAAAGTTAAAACCTTCCTTTTTCTTTAGATAGAAAAGGGGACATGATGTGAGTTTCCCCTCTGTATGCTGTGAATATGTTTTACTACCATTGGTTAATGAAACTGCTTCAGCCTATAGCAGGGCAGAAGATATATATATATATCTTCTCCATATATATATATATGGAGACAGTAAGCAGAATTAAAGGACACCATGTAGCTGCTGAAGGAAAAAGATGCCAGATTTTTACCAGTAAGCCACAGCCTCATGTGATACTCAGAATAGAATGGGTTAATTCAAGATGTAAGACTTAGTTAATAAGAAGCCTAAGTCATTGGCCAAAGGGTATTGTAATTAAAATAGTTTCTGTGTTATTATTCTGGTATTGGTGGCCAGGGAAACAAACAAGCATCTCTGCCTACAAAATAATACATATTTATCAATCTACTTATAACACTAAAAGTTACTGATTAGACATTTCCCTTTAGTGATTAGAGTTCAGGATAGCATTTCTTTAAAATTTTATTTTAGAATTTTTCCAGATATACTTTTGATTGCTAAACTTTATCCATAGCATTCCACTGAGTATTAAATGATAATTGACTTGTATTTTGTAATCTACTCTGATATTTTTAAGTATATTGGGAAATGACACTACTGTTCTAAAAGATACAAAATTTTCTTATTATTCTAATTGTACATACTTTATTTCTGAACTGAAATATTCATTTATCTTATATTTATTTATACTCTCAATTGATAGAAAGTAAAACATTAGCTACCAACCATAAGAAGACTCTCATATTATTCCATTTTAGCACTTTATCTTGGGTTGAGTCTGTTAGTGTGATACGAAACAAGGGAAGAGAAATAAAAATGAAAAATAGAAAATTCGTTGACTGTTTAAATCATAAAGTATTTACTGAAAATCTAAGGGTCACCTATTCTAGCTGTGTTATTTTTAAGGATATTATTGCTTCCTATAAAATAATGTCTTTTAATGTTTTGATTTTTTACATATGTATTTATGTATGAGAAACATGGGTTCCTGCATTTATTTTCACATGTCTGCAGGTACTTGACAATGCCAGCAGGCAGGCACTTATGTGTTCATGCATATGGAGGCCAGAGGCTGTTAATGAAAGTCTTCTTCAATCATTTTGCATGTTATATGGAGGGTCTTTTGATGAACGTGCATCATTTAGCTAGTTTAGATAGCTAGCTTGTCTCAAGGAACTCCTTTCTCCAACTCCATAGCTTGTGTTCCAGACAGTCCTCCACTTCCAATGGACATTTTCGTGGGTTGTAGGGATTTGAACTCTTGCTGTTAGCCTTGTGTGATGAGCACTTCACTCACTATGTCATCTCCCCAGCCCTCCTTATTTACCGCTTTTAAGACTAGTTTGTACATGTTCTCACAGTTGTGCCAAAAATACAAGGATGTAGATGTCTATTTGAAGTAATTCCCCAAACTTCTGCTTATGTCAAATATGCTATAACCCACTGGCTAAAAAATATGATAATCAAGCTCTTCCATGTGTACTAAGAACATATCTCCAAAAGGCAGGAGGGTGGAGATTTGACAAAACTTGAAGCCATGCTTGCAACCAATCACCAGATTGGTTTGCTGAGTTTTTTATTATCTTATAAACCTGTCATATTGTCACACAATCCTTGAGTGAAAACATAATACTAAACCCTTCAAAACCACACAGCTGGAAGAGGCAAATCTTAAATTTTGAGCAAATATTTTATGATTTAAACTATTTATTTTCTATTGTTCATCCTTTATCATCTTCCCTCTAATATATTTGTTATTAGTTTTTTTTCAGGATGATAAGTTTCTTTGCACTACAATTAAAATTCTATATAACTAACTAGAATGATGAATCAATATTTCTAAGCATAAGGACCAGACAGCAATCAGGGATTTAGTTACAGTCTGCAGGAAATATTTAACACTGCCTTTCTTGTGCCATCTCTGGGCATTACTTTCCTGTTACAAACATCACACTATAACTGTATGTGGTTGTAAGTCAAGTCTCTCTCATTTTCTGTTTTTGCTCTGTGGGATTTAAAAAATTTTGCACATCTCTTCTTTCTCTATATGCTTCAATGAAATTTACAAAAATGGAGATCAACTATTTATATTAGATAAAAAACCATTTTTCTTAGCATTTTTCATATTTATTTACAGGGTAAGCATTCTCTGGAATGACTATATATATGCTTAGATCATGGCTAAGTCATTCTGAGCCACAGCCAATATGCTGTGATATTTTCAATTTTAAACGCTTCTTTAACTACAGTTTGGGCATTTTCTGGGCATTTTGAAATGTGTTATATCATGACTCAAGTGCTGTAAGGGTCTTCATGGAACTGCTGAAAGAATGTAGAAAAATTGCGCCATGCGGCTCCTCCTATACACTTTCTCATACTCATGGGCTGGGCTTCAATGCATCTCTCCATCATTCTTCCTATTTCAAAGATTATAATCTGTGCAATTTTAATTCTCTCACATTTTTATCTATACCAAACTTATAATAACCTACAAGACAATTTATAAATTTATAACCACATCCTATGTACTGTAAAGTCAAAAATGACTTAAAATTTATTTTCCTTAGATCATGACCACTATGTTTTTGTAAACCTAGTAATTTATTTTCCTGTTTCCTAAGGAAAAACCATACTTAGGCTTTGTTTACAGCCTCCAATGTAGTTCATGAAAATTTAAGATTTGTGGATTTTGCTCACTAAACTCTTTACATACGATCTCCACCTTTATCCTTTCCTCTTTTATTTCCCCATGGGCTCTTACTTATGTAATTCCACTTACCTTAATACAGAATGAAAGGATGGAAGAAAGTATTTCAAGATGATGAGACTAGGAAGCAAACAGGTGTCATTGTCTTAATACATGACAAAATAAGCTGAAATTAATCAGAAGAGAGAAATGACTCTTTATTATTATCAAGGAAAACAGCTAACCAAGAAGACATTTTAAATCTGTATATATAGGTGCCAATTTCTGGCTCACCCAGTTTCATAAAAAGAATACTACTGGATTTAAAGATACAGATTAACTCCACTTTCTTCAGTAGACAAATAACCTGAAGAAAAAATAGAAAGGGAAGCATCAGAATTAAACAACAACATACATCATACATCAAATATGGATCTAACAGATATCAACAAGAATATCTCATCCAAACACTAAATAATGTATATTCTACTCAGATCCCATGGAAGTTTCTCTAAAATAGACCACACACTAGGACACAAAACAAACTTCAACTAACATTGTAAAAAGAAACAATTCCACATGATATTTATGACCATAAGCACTTAAACTTACAATAAACAGCAAAAGACTCATAATCAATTAAACTCCTTGGGATTAAACAACATTTTATAGAATGATGTGGTCAAAGAAGAAGTTGGGAAATAAACCAAGTAAATCCAGGGATTATATGAAATACATGATGCAGCAAAACCTCTTGAGAGACGTTGAAAGACAACCTAATTTAGCCAGGTGGTGGCGATACAAACCTTTAATCCCATTAAAGGCAGGCTGATCTCTGTGAAATTGAGGCCAGCCTGGTTTACAAAGCTAGTTCCAGGACAGCCAAAGCTACACAGAGAAACCCTGTCTCAAACTTCCCCCCAAAGAAGGGAAATTTATAGCTCTAAGTACTTTCAATAAAAATTTAGAAATAGGTCAAATAATGACTTACAATGAAATCCAAGAATTTGCAAAAACAAGAACAAATCCAAACTTAAATCCAGTAAAGAGTAAGAGATAGTAATAACAATAAATCAGATCAGAAATTAATGAAATTAATCAAAAAACCAAAGAATTAAAGTATGCTTTCTTTTCTACTTCTCTGATTTTTCATTTTATCTCTCTGATAGAAATCTTCAAATTTGCCAGTATATTGTTGTTACTTGTTTTTGTTTTGTTTTGTTTTGTTTTGACACACAAATTTACTCCATTTCCATTTTAGGCATTACTTACAAACTGCTATAAGTATAATATTTGACTCTCTTTTTACAAGCTTGATTATCATTTATGACATCCACAGTTTTCTATTTTTATCATTGTAAGTCTTTAACCATGTTTCCTGTGTAGTTTTTTATAACGTCTGTAAGAAAATAAGGCCAAAAATGACTAATTGGAAATGTATGATTTTAATGTATTTGAAGCTGGAAATATGAAATAAAGATGTAAACACAGTTCCCCACTCTGAAAACCATAGAAAAGTCATTTGTATGAATCTTTCCCAGTTCCTAACTTTTTCTGCAATTTCTGGTGTTTCTGAGTTTATTAAAACACCACTACAGGCTGTTTTTATTTTCACATGGATTTTTCTGTGAACCTGTCAGAGTGCAAAAAATGCCCCTTGAAGAAGCACTCTGATCCTGTTGGACTAGGCAGCTCCCAAAATACTTACTTTTGACTGGATCGTCACTGGAAAGATTGTATTTCCAAGTATGCTCACCTCATAAATAATTAGGTAAGGACACTAACATATTCTTTTATTGAGATTACCATTCAACTCATAACACTTAACTTTTCCTCTAATGTGATTAGATACGTGGTTTTTTTTTTGACAATATGTTATTGCATTTCACTCCTTAATTTGTTTTATGCGATATTTATACATAAAGTTTTTATATTTCAATCTACAATGGAATTTGTGTTTGATAACCAGTTTAATTATCATCATCAATTAAATATAAGATTCATTCTAAAACGAGAACAGAATGGCCCTCTATGATTTCACAGAGATTTCCGATATGGTTGTATATTACATTGAAATAATCTCCTGTATCTCTAAAGTACACAGGAGACTTGATAATGCAAAATCTATGTGAACTTCAGTTTTACATCCAGTGTCCAGAATATTATTAATTAAAAGTGAAGAATTTCAATGTGCATTTTACATGGAAAAAATGAATGAAGTATCACCAGAGTGTTTTCAGCACATGAATTCACTCCTCAAAATAGTTGGCTTTAACTTTTTAACTTTTTTAACTTCTTGTAAGATCCTAAGGTCACTTTGAAGACACATCATGATATGGCAGGTTAAAACCTGTAATATTAAAATAAAATACCTAGCTGAGCTATGAAAATTTCAGCTCCTTTTGCTCTTGTTGTGTACCTTATCCAAGTTTTCAACCTTTATTATGATCTATATCCTACAGACATTCACAGTGTTTGCTATGCAAAACGTAACAGTACAGCATTGCTAGGACAATAGTAGTGAACCTTATTTGCTTCTATTATTCCATATCTATACCTACTTGCTAACATCATAGTATTTTATTTCCAAACATCTTCAGTTGCATTCTGTATTTTATATTTTTATTCAGCAACGTGTTCATGTTATCCTAAACAGAAGCATTAAATTGCCAATTAAATTTGTGGATGTCAGTTTCTATGTTCCTCTTTCCTTTTCTGATCTATTCATACAATTAAATTACTAAATTACTGTTTTCTGCCCATTGGTGAGAAGTTTTTATGGACCAGATACAACGTTCTGAAATTTATCATGAAATAACTAGACAAAGATCTAGGCTTATTTTCCATATAGTATAACAGAGATAGAACCTGAAAAATAAAATTAATTTCAATATAACATTAATTTATAGATATTTTAGAAATAATATAAAAATATATTTTAGAAATAATATGAAAAGAAAAAGAAAAAGTAGATAAAAAATGAGTCATAAAAATTGGGGGTTGTCAGACTGGAGCTCATTAAGAAGTTCCCATATGAAAAGACATGAAGGAAATGACAGTCTCAACTGTAGGTGGAAAATTTCCAAGAAGTGGGAAGTCAGTGTGAGCCTTGATGAGGACAGTTCCTGAGCTATCTGAGAAAGGAATCTATATGTGAAGATGAATGAGGATGAAGGTAAAAATAAGTAGAAGATGCAATCAGACTTACTACATGCCAATCATGTAAGACATTGAAAAAGTTTTATGTAATATCACTCATAACAGTAACACTCATTTCTATTTCCTTACCATGTTAGCCTTGATTACACTCTCTGATTATTCAAATGGTCAATTAGTCAAATATATAACTTTCTCTTCAGAGAATGCCAAGTTCTTAGGGCCGCAACCTTTAAATCTAAGGTTTACAACAGTGCTTGTGACAGAGCATGGCTCAATTATATTTGTTGAAAACAATAATGCTTCAAGAATTCTTACATTTTCTGTCACCTACCTACACAGAATTTTTTACATTACTTTTCTACTGTGGCTTGTGCTGAAAGATTTTGTAGGTTTTATCTTCGATAATGGGTTATGAAGGCTACACAGCAACCCAGCATAGATGTGTTTTCCGTTTCTCAGCACAAGAACTCTAATTGTATTTGAGTATATATTTTAAGCAATCCATGCACAGAAACCAACCACTCCAACTAATTGGTAAGTATGAGCCTTTGACTGTGCTTATATAGTAAGCAAACAGATGATAAACATGCTGTTCTCTTTGTATATGAAGACCAAAAGTTGACAGTGATATTCTTTGTCCATATTTTCACAAGTTAGAACTGTTTTCAACTTAGAAATATCTTCTCAGTGATGAAAAGAACAAAAGAAATGAAAAAACAGCAAATTTCATAACTATGTTACTGAAAATAAGCCACTAAAGGCAAAACCTACAGGAACCAATAATGGTGGAGTTGTATATGAAGATGTGCTTGAGGGCTTCTGAAGGAATGCCACGCATAAAACATAAAACAGCCTAGAAGTCCTCACTGGTAATTTTTAAAAATGAGTTTGAGTTAGAAGTCAATGATGTTAAGTGTAAATGAACTGCTCAGAAGAATAAACTGGACTCAATGAATTGCCCAAACTAGACAACCGAACTCCCTGACAGAACAAAGCAACATTTTGAAGAGGTACCATAGTGTAGAGACTCAGACTTACAAACCATGGAGAAATAAGAAAAAACATTAATATGACATGGGATGGGATAGAAAGAAAGCACAACAAATTGCAGAGGTGCTGTGTAAACACTTCACAAAGACAAGGCAAGAAGAAGGCAGCAAGCTGCAAAACTATGTCCATTTGCAGATGAGAAGGTGTTACCCATAAAAAGTATCTTGTTGTTCACAGAGATGTAATATAAAAGCTGGAGCCCTATTGCCATACTGCATATAAATATATTATTTTATTCATAATCCTATGCTTATGGATGTTTATTGGAAAATTCATTACATTCACCCTAGAATATCTATAGTAAAATATTATATCCAAAGCAAATTCATGTTTACTAAATAATTTTCAAAATATTTTCATGAATTAAAACGTATTCCATTATCTTTCCTTTCTGTGTTATTTCTTTCATCTGGCGTTTAACAAATTGCCAACAACTTGCTCTCACAATCTGATGAAGGATTTTTAACAATTTTCTATTACATATTTTATTCTGTATTCATCATTGCACAAATTAGTAATGGGATATTTAGGGTAACAAATGTCAAGAGATTTTAGAATTCTCAATATATGATATATTTGTACATATATTCCCATCCATTTTGTGCACTTTGAACTACAGCGGCCATGATCATTTGAAAAATGCTGTGTCAGGTTACAGGTATAATGTTTCAACACTGATACACTTTGTAGACATTTTTAAATGAAGACACTGTTAACATCTTATAGTTTTTAAAAATATATTAGGCTAATAAATACTCAAACTCTATAGAATCATATAAGCCTAGATGATTGTGGGAAGTAAATTTCCTCATAGAGACTATGGTTCTGTGGATGACTTCAGAAGGAAAAAGATATTCACGTTGGCACAGAGGCCTGCTGCCATTTGCAAGAATCTGGTAAGAAAAAGTCCACTGTTCTGTGCCCTGGGAATCTGTTTGTTTTGTTCTTTGATTTCTTTCACACAGGATGAAGTTAATATATATGTTCACACAATTGAGCTCATAGACATTGAACATCATGCAACAACTGTGAAGAAAAGGCTCTGAATATAAACTCATGCTGTTCTACAAAGCATTAGATTACAAAATGTCTGCTTCGATTGGGAAACTTATTTTTCCTTATTTTTTTTGTACTAGTCAGAATATGTGCCTTAATTCCTAACAGTATCTGTAATTATTTGGGTAGAAAGACATTGTGAAAACATGGTTATTTTATTTGCCAATATGTGTAACTCTGAGAAATAAAATAAGATTCTCATTATTATGAACTATTAGAATTGCCTTATAATGTAACATATAATTTGTCAATAGAAATGTTATTGAAAAGCAGTCAAGAGAATGCATTCTTCCTGTGATCCAGATTAGAATTCTGTATCTTTTGTCATAAATTTAGACAATGCATGCATGCTCCTTACCCATCTTAGAGAAAACTTATTTTGCTTTTCTATATTCTCAGTATATCCTTCATCCTTTGTTGTGCAAGAGTTTCTAGGAAAGTATTATAAAACATTTAGATTATCCAAAAACTGAAAATTGCTGTGCTTTTGACTTGGTGAATCTGTAACAGACCTCTATTGACTGTGGTTATTTTATGATATGATTAATGGTCTGTCAGTTTCCTGAGTTTTAGCAGAAGGTGTGTGTTGGTCATCTTCCTAACACTGTAAGAAAATATAATATCTGAGGCAATCATTAGAAAAATAAAAGCCTGTTTTAAGTAAGAGGTTTGGGGATTCCAGTTTATTAGTTTTCAGCCCCTTTGTTTTAGCCCGTGAAAGGTGGCCTATCACAGCGGAAATATGAGGCAGAGGAAACTCAAAAATCCCCATTGAAAGCATGCCTTATTGACTTAAAGACTTCTTATTCCCCCTTTTCCAGTATGCGGTGATATTGACTGTCTTTTTCATTTTCTCCAAGTTAGTTTTCTCTTCCTCTTGTTGCTATATCTCCTTTAGTGCACCTTGCTTCCATGACTACCCATGATAGATTGGCTTCATGCTCTGGTTCCAGCTATTTAAGTATTAAAGACAGATTTGTTTATGTACAATCAGATTTGTAGTCCTTTCCAATTTTCCTTGTTGTGATTCCTGGACTTTTGCTTTGTCTTGTTGTTTCCTTGGTGTTTGTTTTTGTGGAGATTTTGGGTTTTTTAGTATATATATGTATGTATTTTCAGAGATATAATTCCTCTGTATAGCCCTAGCTGCCCTGAAACTTGTTCCATTGGCCTTTGAACTGCTGAAATACTGCTCTAGGATCCAAAATGCCATTTTAGATGGTAAATTATTGATTTTTGAATTCTTCAAATATATTTATTATAAAAATGCTGCCAAAAGATTTTTGGTTAGAAAAATCGTTAATGGAATAGACTAGTATGTATATAAAAATATGTATTTGCCAATCTTGTATACATATATGCTTATTTTCTTGTTAGTAATGTTTATAAATTTAGTCTAAAATCACAGTTAATTTCCCTGAATAACATATTGTAGTTGACATGATTAAATTTGAAACGTTAAGAAAACAACATCCAAGAGCTGTTAAATGCAGACTCTAATGACTGAAAAAAAAATCACCCATTTTATGAAGTGTTAAAAAATTGCTTTCTAACAAGAAGCATCAACTTGATACCTATTAGAGAAAGATTCAATATTAAAGGTTGAAAGTGTCTGAGAAAGCCAGGCCTCGATGCCTGAAAGGGGTAACTATAATTGGCTGTATGAATATAAATAAACTGAGAAGTGACTGAAGCAACCACTTTACATAATAAATTTTGGCGAAAAATTTTAGATACAACAGATGAGCTAGAATCATCACCCAAAGTAACCAATTCCCGTGCTGTTTTGGATTTCAAAATCAACATTAAAATTTTTGTTCTGTTTGACTTTATCAACTTCCCCAGTGTGAAAATACCTCATATTTATTGATCTCTTCATTACAAAACTTAAAATGTACATGTTGAAAAGAGTAAATACAAATACTTAGATTTGTCATACAAATGCTTTAAATTTTAGTGTTTATAACATAGTATATCAGTAATAGCAACCTAAATTCGATTTCTTATTCAGATCGTGTTGTTCTTATTAAAATACTCAAATCACTGTTTATTTGCTAAAATTATAATTACCAAATTCCATAAATTTGTTAAATCACTCATTTTAGCAAAGTATTTATCAGTAAGATTTGAGCTCTCAGAGTTATTCCATAGCAGCACGAATTTCAGTAATTTGATTTGTTGAATTTATTTTCAGCAAATTGACTTGGTTCATGCACGGCTGAGAACAATTTGGATTCCCAGGCTTGTCTCTACTCAGAGGTCCATGATCTTGCCAGCAGTAGAGAGAAAACAGATGACACTCCCGTCACCCTCCATTCTAGCTTCCTAGCTAACGCATCCTTCTTTGTGGTGGGAAAAGAAACTGCATCTGGGTAAGATGGTTTAGATGAGTTAAATTGGATAGTTTATTATGCCTTTGGAGTACTGTTTCCCCTTTTTTACTGCCAATTCAGTTTTTTAGCTCCATGGCCATTCTGATCTATCATAAGATGTCCTACCATCCTGTAAGCATTAGCAAGAGACACTCTTGGATGCTAGAGCTTCTGTAACTGGTCTCTATCCATATAGTGCCATGTGTCTACTTGGATTTAGCATTAACACAGGTGCTTAATAAAGCTTTGAGAAATCGCATGAGTGATAATGTATACTTGTATCACAGCCCCAAATCCATAAGAAGTAAAGAGACAATCTCAAGTTCATAAACATAAGCAGTTTGGAGCAATGTGTGTGTGTGTGTGTGTGTGTGTGTGTGTTTGTATGTCTCTCTCTCTTTCTCTCTCTCTTTCTCTCTCTCTCTCTCTCTTTGTGTGTGCTCATTGTTTTATACAGTTTTAAGTATATATTAACTATATGCCTATAATATTTGGGCATGGAAAATAAAACTAAGAGGCAAAAGTCATCTTAATTTAAGAAAGAATTTTTTAAAGGTTATCATTCATTGATTTGGCTACTTAAAAAACTGTTATATGTAATTGACAATTAAAGCACTCACATAAACAGTGAAAATAAAATAGGGGGAAAATTACAGATTCTGTTTTAATAAGCCCACACACAACAGTGAGAGAAAATACCAATATTAAAACAGCCAAACTGTAAAAAATAGTATGTCAAATATTGTTATGCGTTAAGAATGAATGGCTATGTGGAAAGTCCAACAATCTAGTAGTTGATCAGTCCCCTGAGGCTGGGTGCCTCAGCTGGTCTTTTGTAATACTAGAATTCTTGGAGGACTGGATGTGATAACAAGGCAAGGGTAAGTAGGAATGAAATCTTCCTTCATCCATTGTCCTTATAAAGGCTTACAGCAGAAGGTGTGGCCCAGGTTAAACATGTGTTTTCCAGCCTCAAGAATCAGATTAAAGGCATGTGTCATCTAGCATCAAGATCCTTTTCAAAAGCCTGCATCTTCCAGTCTCACGATGTGGACCATAAGTGTGCCCTCCATTTCTGGATTGTAATTTATTCCATATAGAGTAAGGTTGACAACCAAGAACAGCCGTCATAGATTGTGACAGAATGCACTTTAGAATGGCTTACAACTGTTTAGAGAGTAAGATGATATATTAGAAAATGTCTGATCATATTTAACAATTTAGGCTAAAAATACAATATTTGTATTGAGTAAATATCAAATATTTATTTCATTGTTAAACATAATTATGACCTAGTTAAGTATATAATGATTTTACAATTGTACATAGGATAGTTATAGGCATTATTATAGTTATTATAGTTAGAGGCATTATTAGTTCCTTGTTATTATTTTTATTTGGAAATTAATCATAACATAAGGAGATTTGATTGTGTGTCAAGTTCACAAGGGGGGATTGTGATGACTGTTTTTGGCTGTCAATTTGATTGTATCTGGAACTGGGTTTAGCTTTGTATTGCATACGGAGCCTACTGCATTGCCTCTAGATATTTCCAATGAGGAAGAGTTGTGAGACAACTTGGCTGCTCCTAGAAAAAGCACTAAAGCGCATGGTAATAAAGAATGCAATGCCTGAAATTCAGGCTGGCAGAAAACTTCTGGGTATAGTTCATCTGTAATGATGAGGGCCCTAGAGACAAGCAGGTCGATACTGACCAAGTGACATGAAAGCCCACGTGCAAAGAAGTTTAAGAAAATGTCAAGCTCATTATGTTATTGCAAAGATTATCACTGTGTCTGTCATGTTGTATGTTATCCATAAATGTTAGCCCTTGTGGGTATTATAAACCGTACTCATGGGTGAGAAAATGACTCATGCAGAAAGATAGTGAGTTGGTGGGGAAACTCGTGCAATCAATGCATAGTTAAGTGAGACAGGGACCGATCTTATAAGAGAAATTTGTTGAAAGATAGTTTTTTATTCTGGAGTCAAATATGAATGATCATGGCTTGGGAATAAAAATTTAGATTTCTCCAAATACACAGTTCCAACACGGTAAAAGTTTTATGTAATTTGTGTAGTACTAGAACAAAACAACATAAACCAAGATTAATTTCAAACACATAGATGGAAATATCAGATAGGTGGTTTAACCACAAAGTGGAGAAGTCTATCCTAAAAGTGTTGGATGCTATTTAACAACATTCTTAGTGATTTGGTTGAGAGAAGTAGTTTGTTAATATAATCAAAAGTATTTCACAGAATAGACATAATGATGTTAGCTCAGACAGAGGTGAGTGAGCAGTAGTTATTATGTGGGCTAAAGATAGCCTACAGTGAATTGTAATTAAACCTGGACTCTTCAATATTCTAGTCTTCCCACAGTTATTGATGTCCTCAGACTTGTAGATTGTTACATATGAGGAGTAGTTCCTTTCTGGTAATGGTAAATGGAAAAGAATTATAGGAAAACATGAAGTGGTGTGAAAGGCAGACATTAATAACCAGCAAGATATAATTGCTAGATGCAAGATTAGCAACATAAAACATCTTTATGCTTCAACTATAGACATAATATCTGGCCTCCCCCATTTTACTTTTATTGAAAAAGAATTCTTTGCTCACGTACTATATTATGATTATGGTTTCCCCTCTCTACTCTTCCCAGTTCCTTTCCATGCCCTGTCCCATCTAGATCCACACCTTTTCTATCTTTTATTAGGAAAGAATAGATTTCTAAGAGAAATATTAAGGTATACAAAATAAAATATAAGGTAGAACCAAAAACCAACATATAGGTTTTGGACAAGACAAATCAAGAGAAGAAAAAGTACCCAACAGAAGGCAAAAAAAAAAAAAATCAGAGGTTCACTCACTCACACTCAGGAATTCCATAAATGACTAATGTGGGAACCATAATCTATATGCTGTGGTACTGGAGTTGACTCAGGCAGACACTCTGCATGATGCTTCAGTCTCTATGAGTTCCTATGGGTTTTGCTCATGTTGATGTACAGGGCCTTGTTTCTTGATATCCTCATTCCCTCTGATTCTTACACTCTTTCTGCCTCCTCTTCTGTGGGATTCCCTGATCTCCAAAGGGAGGGATTCTATGGAGACATCCCAATTACGGCTTAATGTTCCAAGGTTTCTTATTCTCTTTGCAATATCTTGCATGAGTCTTTGTATTTGTTTCCATTTGCTAGAGGAGGAAGCTTCTCTGATGATGGCTGATCAAGCACTGATCTATGAACATAGCAGAATAACATTAGGAGTCATTTTATGATTACAATATTTTCTTCTTCATCTTTTTTATATTAATAGTATTTGGTTTTTACCTTCAGTATCTGAGTTACCCAGTCTTGTTTTTGGTCACCCAAGAAGTGCCTGGGTTCCAATTCACTGAGTGGGCCTTAAGTAGCATCAGCTAATGTTTGGTTAGTCCCACAGCTTGATGCCTCCACTGCCCTTGTTTGGGTTTCAGAGAGCACACCATTGTAGATCATAGTATTTGTGACTAGATTGGCATTTACATTTCTCCTTTGGTAGCATGCAAACTACCTTCCTGTACTAAAGACAGTAGGACTTAGGAGTAAAGGTTCTGTGTAGTTATCAGCTCAACATTTCCATGTTCAATGAGTTGTGTAGATGTTGTCTTCAGCAATGGGGCTTTGTTCTAAGTTTCTGGAGAGAAACCCTTTGTTTTGGCTACAGAATGGATTATTTGAGGATTCCCATGGGGCTCCTTTAACTAATAACTCTAATGGATGTAACTCAATTCTGGTACTGGAGGCTTCATTTTATGACAAGACATGGACAACTGCATCTCAGGTACTTGGAGATTTCATTTAGATCACCTTCATATATGTATATATTTTCTAGAGTTTCTACTGTATTAGGTTTCTATACTATCCTCTCAAAATACCCCTTAACTTTAGCTGTCTCTTCACATATTCCCTTCCACAAAACCCCTTTCATTTCCATTCTCCACTTGATTACCCTATTCAAGTCTTCCCATTCATTAATAGTTGCCTAATTAAATTCCTTTTCCTAGCAAGATCTATCTGTTCCCTCTAGTCCCTTACTCTATATCTAACATCTGTGATTCAAGATTATAGCTTGGTTGTATTGAATTAGCATATAAGTAAATACAAACCATAGTTGTGTTTTTTTGAGTTTGAGTTACCTCACTGAGGAAATTTGTTTCTAATTCCATTGGTTTACCTACAAATTTCACATTTTTCT
>JAQHUG010000027.1:4096973-4109395 GCA_028555095.1 Dicrostonyx torquatus | reverse complement strand
CCTTCTTTCTCCCATGCTATAGGCCAAGTCAATTTTTCTTTAATAATTAACCAATAAAATCAACACATAGACAGAAGGAACTCTCACACCAGGGAGCTGCTCACATATTTCTTGAGAGGAAACAAAGAACTAAGGCTCAAACCAGAAATATCAATGAGCTTCAAACCCTATTCTTAGTGCCTCTTCCTCCAGCTGGGTCTCATTTCCCCAAGGCTCCATCACCTTCAAAATAGTGCCCTCACCTTGAGAGTAAATATTCGTAATATGAGCTTGTGTGGGCATTTTACTTTCAGGCCATAAAACGTTATTTATTTCTTCATTTTATAAATAGACAATGAGTTAGTAAAATGGCAGTGTTAAGTGAGATGGGATAAAATAAACTTGTCTTTTTTGCATTTCAGCAACTTCACTGTAGATCTAAAATTATTGCAAAATCAAAACAGAGAAAATGTTAATATATTCCATTCTGAACTATTTTTCTCCCACAAATGTATTTACAAACAAATAAACAAAAACTGTGGGGCATCTCTATGTTGCTTAATATCTGCTTTATAAGTGAGACACACAAACAGGAAACGAAATTAAATTATTTCCAGCACATATCTTTAACTTTATTCCAGAAAGTTTGTTGACTAGTTTTATGGCTGGTAAAGGATATCTTGTTGTGAAAACTATTCAGGAAAAAAAATGACTGAGGTAAGTGAGATTCAAATATTAGGAGACATAAATCAACTGTTTAAGATTTATTCTCTCTCTCTATCTGTCTCTCTCTGTCTCTGTCTCTCTCTCTTTGTGTGTGTGTGTGTGTGTGTGTGTGTGTGTGCATGTCTGTCTGTCTATCTGTGTGAGTCAGTATGCAGGTATGTATACATGAATGTAGGTGGTACTGGTGGACAGAGGTGGACATCAGAATTAGATCCCTGGCATTACAGGTGGTCAGGAGATGCCTAGTGTGTGTGCTGGGAACTGAACTCTGATTCTCTGGAGCATCAAGTGCATTTAACTGCTAAGTTATCTCTCCTCCCTATTTCTTCTTGACAGTAGATGAAATGTTGCCTAGAGCTGGATCATATGGGACGCTCAAACGAAACTTAGAAAATCCTTCCCACTGTCCTTTAACGTTTACAGTTTTCAGTCATCTAGTTACACTTCTAAATGCAGAGAAACAAGCGTCATTAACTGTAGAGGAAAATGTATATGAAATTTCATCATTTCCCTCTTTGTCATGGAGTTTGAGATGCTACATGTGCTTCAAGTTTCTAATTAAAATATACGTTGTGGATAGTTTTCCCATCTTCTCTGAGCATGCACAATTGACACATACTATCTTTCCATTGATTCTGGCTACTCCACTGGGTTGAGAGTCAACCACCCTCGATTCTTCAGTGCTATATTTATTGTGCTTATCTCTGATTATTTTATAAAGAACTGAAGCATACAATTACTTTTTGATTCCATGAGACAGACATACTACGCTAGGACAAGGAGACTCCTAATTAAATATTAAAATGTTATAGGCTCATAAAATTGGGTAAAATGACAGTTCATGTCTCCTACCATGGAGAGAGAGCAGCAGCAGTATCTACTAGCTGACTTTCATCTAATGTTGCCACCATGTTCACCTAACTCAAAGCTTATTTTCAATGTCTAGCCCCAATCTCTTGTCTTTAGTTTTCCTAGTTTTCTCTGCATGCATTTTCCAAAAATCATGTAAATTTTACTTTCTTCTTATTCTAAACTCTTTCTAAGCTCAACGAGGGACATATTGTGTCATGGCTGTGTGTGCTTGTGTTAGGATCATTATTTAATAGAGTATTGCTGCTTGGGTTGTGAAGTCCTGGCCTCCTGGTTTTCCTATTTACTAGCCACAAAATATGGGGCAAGTAATATACACACTCCCATATCCCTGCATTGTGCCTTCTGCAAATCAGTGTGAAAAGTTCCTTTGCAGGCTGGCCATTGTGTGGTATAAATGAGATATACATCATGGAAAATGATCTGCTCTGATAATTGGCCAGTTTATTAGAACTTTTCCTCGCTTCTTTTATTATGCTTTTATGAAATGAAGTTTATATTAAACAAATAAATTCATGATACACTGAAGGTGTATCATAAAATTAAAAGTTACAATTTTATCATAAGCCTAGGATTTATTCTAGAGTGAGTTAGGGTTCTGTATCTAAATAAAATACTCTAAAACACTCTGTAGCTGAGTAAAATTTGTCAGGTGAAATCAGTTTTATTTCCTGCCTTGTTGTTGTCAGTTATGACATTTTCTGAGTCTTAACATAACATATGTTACTATTTGTTACTGTTGTGGGTTTGGAATATTGAAATTTCATCTTCCCTCCTCCGCTTCTGTTATGGTTCTGTGTGACCCACCATTAAGTGACTTTAGAGGTGTGACACATAAAGAGAGTCCTTTATTTATTAACACAGGACTGGCTGCTGACCTCAACTGGAAGGCAGCATATGAAGGTGCACTTAGAATTATGTTTTAATGGTGTTTACTGGAGCGAAATTACATATTCCCAACCTAGTGTTGGGTGTTAATTATAGTCTCATTTGCTGGAGGCTACCTAGTTCCCTAAAACACCCCAATATTACACTGCTATAATAACCAAACAGATTAACTTTCAGTAGTGGATAGCAACACTTATTTACTTTAGGAGGTTCATTTTCTTTATCCTTTTCATGGATAATAATGAATCCTGAATTTTGACTTTTTAAGCGCTAGGATCTCCAAATGCTTTTATCAGTGCATTGATTTACTTGAGCAAATTCCAGCTAGATAAAAATATGCATTTTACTAGTTAGAGGCACATTCCCTTGTTTTATAAGAGAGAAGAATCTATTGCAAAATGGTGCAATAGCTACAAACAGCAAAATGTTCTTTATGCCTACCCAAGAACGTTTAATCTTAAATCTTTTACCTCAGTTGCAAATGGCAGTCCCCTGTGTGGAGAAAGTAAAAAAACAACATAAAAGATTCAGAGTGTATTATATAATTTTTTTTCATGTTTGATGCAACTAGTCAGAAGTGGTGAAGCCATCACAACAATAGTTGCATAAATATTCTTATTACAACTCTGGTGTTAATACCTGCTCTTTATAGCAGCACAACAACAATAGAAGTTAAGATTACTGAGAGGAAAATCATAAAAGTAAATAGCATATGGAAGGTGGGGAGCAAAACCATGTTGCAAAAGAGGTTCTTATAGTTTATCAGGAAATGTATAAAAGTCACAACAGTAACATGTCAAAGAGTTCAAATAATTCAGAGGATATGAAACCTTGTTAGTATATAATTAATGTAGATAAGTATGGGATTGATCAGAGGCTTATACATTTAGGTAAAATAGAAGTTCCTCTTAGCAAAAAATGTGGCGATTTTGAGGAAGAGGAAAAACTATTGTTGACTTGGATTAGGCGGAAAACAGTACCTTCATGAATTTTTCTATATATGATAGTCGTGTGTGTGTGTGTGTGTGTGTGTGTAATGCATATGTGTGAGTGGTGAGCCTACATGTGTGCACATGTGGACACTAGTGGAGGGTGCCAGGTCCTGTGTTCTATTGCTGTCTGCCTTATTGTCCTTAGAAAGAGTCCCTCACTGAAACT
Source organism: Dicrostonyx torquatus (assembly GCA_028555095.1). Classification (NCBI taxonomy): domain Eukaryota; kingdom Metazoa; phylum Chordata; class Mammalia; order Rodentia; family Cricetidae; genus Dicrostonyx; species Dicrostonyx torquatus. Next base: position 4,105,774 of record JAQHUG010000027.1, on the reverse strand, counting down.
GGACCAGGGCAGTGGTCCTCCTGTCTCTATTTAACACTTCACTTCCCCTTCTAGCATTTTCATGCCTGGCTTTTAATGTGTGCTCCAGGTATTTGAACTTACATTCTCATGCTTGCACAGTTAGTGAAAGTTAGTTTTTATTTGTTGAGAGATCTTCCCAGCTCAGATAATCTACTATTTCATGGAAATATTAACAATTAAAATATCTTAAATTAAGTAATTCCATTTTGGGAATCCTATGCCAAAGAGATAAAGACTGAGATAGTCAAAGACTTATTCCTTTAAACATCAAGTAAAACTCATGTTTATAGTGTAAATAGACAAGCATCAAAGTGAAATGGACCATGTACACTCATAATATGGAATGTTAGGAAACCATTAAAACATAAAATCAACATACTGAATACAGAGGATTTTTACTGATCATCAAAACGTGAAAAGTATCAGAACTTAACTGTTCACCATACTTCACTTAAATTCTAAAAATGTAAGTATTTATACAAGTATCTATCTTTTTTATTTTATTAGACTGAAAATGTGTAATTTTATAATTTTAACCATTGTTTAAGCACCAAAATATTGTTATATGTATAAGGAGTAAAATAAGAGAGAAATCAGTGATGAACAGAAATCAGTGATGAACAGCAAGCATTTAATGTGTTTACCATTGATGTTGTACATAGAGGGCGAGGCAGCATCCTTCTGTGCTACATAGCAAGTTTAAAGTCCACCTAGGCAATTAGGAAGACTCTGTCTTCAAATAAAAAAGAATTCAAATGAGCCTAGGGTCATGCCTCAGTAGTAGAGAGCTTGTATAATATGCTCAAAGTCATGAGTTTCCTTCTTAGTAACAGTGGAGGGTTGCAGATGCTGCTAAGCGAGCTTTGGGAGGTGATAAATATAGGACAATTGCAGGAAAAGAAGGGTCTGAAAAGGATAAAGCTAAACTATTGGCATAAGATACAAAGTATTAATATAATATAAATAATGTGTACAGACATAATGATTAAAAATAGTTAACCAATATCTGATGAAGTAAGTTTATATTATTTATCAACTAGTTAGTAAAGATGAATTGTCAAAAAGTCAAGACAAGGCTGTCTTTGGGAAAGAATATAACTATGCCACAGCTACATATACACAAATACACAAGAAATAAAACATACAATTAAAGAATACTAGGGTCTCCTAATGCCATAAATTATGCTTTAATATTGTAGTTTTAAGCACTTTATTGTATGTATATGTGTGAGTATATGCTGTGTGTGTGCAGGTGTCCATAGAAACCAAAAGTGTCACATCTACTGGAGCAGGTAACACAGCTAGGTCGAAGGATCTCTACGTGAATGATGGCACCTTGTTCAGTTCCTCAGAAGAAACAGTTGGTCTTCTCAGTGACTCAGCCATCTCTCTAGCTCAACACTGCAGTATTTATAGGCTATATCTTTTTTATCATATGCTATATATTGCTATTAGAATACAGAATGTTATATAAAAACAACATCTACTATGTATAGCTGTATCTTTTTTTAGATTAATCTTTTTTTTATTGTTAAAAGAAAAATTTACATTTGCTCCACTTGTTCCCGGCCCTCCCGCTCCCCCACCACCCCACCGCCCTCCCCCTGCTTCCTAAGATGGTGCAGGATTCCCTGCCCTATGGGAAGCCCAAGGCCCTCCCCCCTCCATCTCGGTCTAAGATGATGTGCATCCATATAGAATAAGTTCCCAAATAGCCAATACAAGCAGAAGAGATAGGTCCCAGTGCCATTATCGTTGGCTTCTATCTTTTAAGCAAAAACAAAACTTCAAACACAAATAATCCTCATATAGAGGCAGAAGCTACAAGAAGAACAACTTCTAGTTAATATACAACTCATGAACACAGAAAACATTTGCAATGAATATAGAAAACTTAAATCTCTGAATAAGTTTAAAAACATGTTGGAGTGACAATCAGTGATGGTCAGAGGAACCTGTGTGGTTCTAACTTCATGTACATTGCTATTCTATAGCATAACTACTATAGGATGCTTTATTGTTACCTCTGCTGCAATACAAAAAAAAATAGAACTTTTTCACATGCATAAATGGAAATATATAATCTAAAGTTGAGAGTTGTATACTACACCAGAAGTCTTTCTCATGTTGTAGTAAGCTACTTGTTGGTTCCCAGCTGCTCAGCTCTGAAATAATCACACAGAAACTATAATATTTAAATCACTGCTTGGCCCATTAGCTCTAGCTTCTTACTGGTTAATGCTTACATCTTAATTTAACCCATCTTAATTAATATGTGCACCATCACGAGGTCGTGGCCTACCAGCAAAGTTTCAGTGTGTCTGTCTCCAGTGGCAGCTTCATGGCTTCTATCTGACTCTGACCTTCTTTCTCCCAGTTTCAGTTTAGTTTTCCCTGCCTTGCTGTTTTACCCTATCACGGCATGCCAGTTTCTTTGTTCATTAACCAATAAAAGCAACACATAGACAGAAGGACCTCCCTCCTCATTCTCACTCTAAATTTATTTAAAATCCCACTTTCAAACATCATCCTTATTTTTCTTTACTCCATTTTAGATTGTTTTAGGTTTCCATTTGGTCTTTCACTTTACTGGACCAAGACATTGATCATAATTACCATCACCACTTATCATAACGGTTTTCTACACTAGAGATAGTTACTTGAGTGTGTTCAAGATTATTATTATTACTCCTGGTGTCCATTATAGTCCAAGGATTCTGCTACGAGCATGCTGTCTTCCTATAGAATGCCATTATTGCCACTATTTTATGTTATAAGAGAAAACAATATTCAGTAAATTTCATAAAATGTCCAAAATACAGAAATATATTAAGTACAAGAATGAAATAGTCTAATAAACAGAGCAATGCACAATGAAACATGAACTGAATTATTTTCACAGTTTGGGTATTTATATTCATTGGATAGTAGAAATAAAGTTAAGGCTAAAGTGCGTTAAATTATCAGCATCAAGTATTTATAATTTGTTCCAAGAGGATGATTTACATATCTGTCACATGTTCTATTTGTGAGTATGTGTATGGTATATGCACATACATGTGCAAGTGTCATGTAGGACCCAAAGATTGGCATCAGGCTTCTTTCTCCATGCTCTCTACCTTACATTTTAATGCAGGGTCTACCACTAAATCTGCAGTTAGAATTGCTGATCAATGAGCTCCCAAGATTCTCCTGTCTTCCCCTCTCAATGCTGAGGTTACAGATATATTCATCACATCTGAATTTAAAGTGAGTACTGAGGATCTGAACTGGGATCCTTAGACTTGCAAAGTAAGAATTTTTACCCATTGAGATATCTCCCCAGTTCCACAATTCTACCATTAAGATATCAAATTTATGTTCACATATTGGAGGAAGGGTAATTAACCAGTAAAACAATTTATAAAATTGTAAATATCCTTCACATGTATATACATATATTAAGACATACAAGTTTTATCACTAACATTGTCAGAAACACAACTGTAACATCCAGCTGATTCAAGCTATAAAGAACCTAAATGCCCAGCAGCAACAAGGTCAATAAATAAAATTAATTCATTCGATGCAGAGTGCCCTCCCCATATATTTGAATGAAAGAAACATCCCTAAACACACTGGTGTGATGCATGTCACAGATAAAATATTAAGGACAAACAGAGAATCCAAACAAGAGCTAATGTGAGAAGTTACATATTAATGAAGTAAAAAATGAGGTAAAACCAGTTTGTTATGCTGAAAAACAAAATAGCACTATTAGTTATTCAGGTAGGAAGGTACTGAGAAGGAAGAGCTTTTTAGGACACTGGGTTGTTTTATTTATTATTTTTCTGCACAAGAATGTACAATTTGAAAAAGTTTATCCAAGACACTGCTGATTTGCATACTTTTCTATAGATATACTTCACTGTTAGAATATACTAAGGGATTCTGTTATGCTGTCACCTCACAGTGTCATGCTCTTAATTTATTCCCATGATTCACTGACTCCTTTGTTTCATCCCTTTCTTTGGTTTTACTTCAGTACTACCTCAGCATCTCACAGTCAGCTGAATAATTCCCTAAAGAGCACACAAAGTATGTTAAAGTTTTTGAAATATTTTTATGCTATACTGGATAACTAAATATTGAGTTATCTCAATATATATGTGTGTGTGTGTGTGTGTGTGTGTGTGAATGCTTTAGGTGTTCCTCACACCTACACAGCATGTGTGTATTTAAGGAATTTGCCTTCTGTGTTTCCTCATGCTACCCAAAGGCAACTTGTCAGAGATACAGGGAAGCCTCATTCACAGAAGGTAACTGCTCAGCTCAGTTATGAATACTGTCACTTTCTTTATTCATTTAGTTATCCCTTTATTCACTCCATATGCAGTTTGTGAAAACAAGTTTACATATCAGTGATTGCTGGGAACACACATATATACACACCCAATATCACTTGTCCCTGGTGAATTTACAAATGAAGGTAAATGAAGTAAATATTACTGTAGATGATAAAGAGTAGCTAAGAGAGTTTAGAAGAATGTTCTTAGACAGCAGAGTTGCTCTGTCTCCCTAATGTCAGCCACATACAATGAAGACACTAAATACATATTTTATGGTTGAAAACATCTATTGTCCTCCAATGATAAATAATGTATGCATATGATGTTTTCTTTTCTATCAATTTTAATGATCTCCTATAGCTTGACCATTCCATGTGGACATTGTGGTGAGACGGGTACCACCTTGTGCCAAGAAACACTACAATAATATCAAGTATGGCCCTGTAAAACAAATCCGATACCCTAGTACCATGCTTCTGTGTTAGGAGGTGCATAGGTGCTTACCCTCAGTTTCTTCTTTTCTTGTTCAAAATCATATTTCTATGAAAAAAAACACAACCCTTCTCCTCAAGATTCAAGATCCTTATTTTTGTGTCTCAGACATCAAATAAATAAAAAGTCATAGAGACACATCATTCTATTATAGATTCACAACCTCCGAAATGATTTTATTTTACATTTTGCATGAGTCAGAAGTCTTAAATAAGTGAAGGCATTGTTCATTGACTAAATAATAAAATAAATTATTTAAGATGATAGTGGATGCATTATGAAATTGCAAAGAAAGGTTCCCTACTAAACTCTGAAAAAAATCAGACTTACTGGCAGTCAGAATCATAGCCAAAATTAATGCACTGAAGCTTTCAAGCAGCGAAAGCCCTACACAGGGCGGTGGATAATAATTCCTGAGGCCATAGTGCAGCGGATGGTCACAAAGCTTGTGCTATTCCAATGCACGCTGGTCTACTATTGCACTCTAGCACTGGCCTTAATACCCAAGACGGCAAGTTGTCTTCTTTTGCCATTGACTGGGCTGGTCAATTCTCATTTACCTGTGTCCTCATGTCAAGCAGTTGGGTTACTATAGGCAGAGGTTGCTCGTTTGTTTCCGGCCACCCAGACCCAAAATAATCTCACAGAAACTATAATAATTAAAACACTGCTTGGCCTACTAGCTTAGGATTCTTATTACCTAACTCTTATATCTTAAATTAACTCATTTCTATTATTTTGAATACTGCCACAAGTCTGTGCCTTACCAGACAAAATTCCAGCATCTGTTTTCTTTGGCAGCTACATTGCATTTCCCTGATTCTACCTTCTTTTTGATCCTCTATCTCTGCTTGGAATTCCTTTCTTGCTCTATTCTGCCCTGTCATAGGCCCAAGCAATTTCTTTATTCATTAACCAATAAAATCAAAACATACAGAAAGACTTCCCACACCAGGTTACATGTTGGTACTTCCATTCATTCAGAATTTCAATAGAATTCTTCAAATATGAAAGAGGGTAGAGATGAAAAAAAAGAAATGTACCAGACTCATATGTCCTCAGTGAAGTCTGTAACATTAATCAGAGAGGTGATAGTGCTTGGTTATAATTCTATAGGAAAATCTGAATCAAAATGCTCTACAGAAAGTATGATACACTTCTAGGCTAAGTCAGTGTCAGTATAAACAATATTGAACAGATTTGCTTCTCCAGGATGAAGTCCTATGATAAATTTCCTACTAGTAATATATTTCTTAAACCTCATAATACTCTTCATTTTCCTATATGATACAGAAAGCTATGGAGCATTTTCTGAAATATACTCTTATCCTGTATTAAATAACAGCAATCCAATTTAATGAATAGACTTAAAAATTATTAATGATCACATTATACTCACACAAGGACAGTTACAGTTTAATGATTTTTTTCCTCCAGATACACACACACACACACACACACATATACGTATATATAGTGACCTATATGTGTACTACATAGAGCATTGTGTGAAGTTTGTATAACTTTCCTTATCAAACACTGCCACCTTTGTATACTTGTCTCTCTAAATTGACAATTTATTGTTAATTAACATAGAAAGATTCAGCCATCCCTTTGGCAATAATTCTGTGCAGTGTGAAGAGTATGGGACAAGCAAGCAAGTAAGCATATGTGGGGTTCTTTATTCTTTGCTTTTGCTTATAGGATGTATTAAGTTCCTGCCTTGGCTTCCTCACAGTGAAGGGCTGTATGTGAAACTGACAGCCAAATCAAACCCTTTCTCCTCTAAGTTCCTTTATATCAGGGCATATTATCAATGCAGCAGAAATAAAGGCAGACTAGGACAGTATACACCTATTCTGTCTGTGTATGGGTTGTGTGTGTATTAATATGGTGATGTCATACATGTGTGCACAAGTCTATGAAGTCCAGATGCTTGTGCTTAATATTGTCTGCCTAAATTGTTCTCCACCATATATTTTTGATGATGTGATGTTTATTCCTCTCTAAATTCTTTCAATTCATATTTTTAATGCTTTTATTGTTTAACATATGGGTATTTTGTTTGTGTGTATGTCTGAACCATGTGCATGCTTGATGCCCATGGTGGTCAGAAGAGTGCACCAGATCCTCTGTCTTTAGAGGTATAAATGATTGTGAGCTACTAAGTGGAAATTGGAGCCAATTTCTGCGCAATAACAACATATTCCCTTAACTGTCTAGCCATCTCTTAATCCCCTATCATAATTGATCTTTTAAAACATTAGCTATCATCCTTGTGATTGCATTGATGCCCCCATTATCTTTTCTCATCCCCTTCCCAGTCCTACCACTCACTTTGTCTTCCTCACTAATAATCCCCACAGCTTATTTTAAGACAGTCTCTCACTGAACCAGGAAAACTCACCATTTCAGACAGACAGACAGACAGACAGACAGACAGACAGACACACACACACACACACACACACACACACACACACACACACACTGGATTAATGCTGACTGTCTCCACCTTGCCAGCAGTGAGATTACAGTACATGTCGCTGTGCTCAACCTTTTCAGTGGGTTCTGCACATATAAACTCACATTGTCTTGCTCAGGCAACAAGTACCTCAGGCCATCTGTCTAGTGCCTCATTTTGATTTTAATTCCATATTCTTAAAAGATTTTAATTTCTTCTGCTTCCTTAGAAAAAAAAGAGTCCATTCTATATTTTCAACTTGTATGGTTTTAGTCTGCTGTCTGTGGGCACTTTTCCCAACATGAGTGATATTACTCATATAATGTATGGAGGAGACCAGTTGACATTTTCACATAATTGGTAAGTTCCTCAGGCAAGGAGACAAATATAACATATTCCCTGCAGATTGCTGAAAAATCTCCCTTGGTGTTCATAGCTCCAGGGTATTAAGAAGGACTCTCTGAGCCGCTTGTTAACCAGCGCAAATCCACCTAATCACTGCTGCAGGTAGTAGCTGGCTTTTGACACTTTAAACCCTTTAGAGTTTCTAACTAGTTAGGCACATTGGAGAAGGAAGTTTTGCCTTCCCACCCCTCCTTCATTACCCATCTCTTTTAATAGGAGTTAGCTGATTTCCTTAACGGAACGGTGAAAGTTGAGCTAAGGAACTACTACTCATATTGCAGCACTACTGAAATTTTGACATGGACTAGATGGCGTGGAGTGAGCCAGTATCAGACAGAACTACGCTTCTATGCAGACACTCCCCAGGCTAATCTGGTAGAGACAATTCTTGGATTGATATTCCTACTTCTCAGGTATGCTGAAGGTGGGCCAAGTCAATAAAAACTAACCATGCCAGGTATGTCTGCTGATTTATTTTCTGGGTAATTTAACTTAACGATTTTGTGTGTTCATGATGTAATAACTAACTTTATGTCATAGAATATTGTTTTCTTTTGACATTCAGTTAAATCAACCTATAATTATGGTCAACATTACATTTCTCTATGCATCATGCCTTCTCTACTTCAATGATTTGTCTGTTTTATCTGGGCAAATTTATGCCCCCACATTATAATATATGTATATTTTAAGCACAAATTTGTATCCATTGTTTATTTTCATATTAACTAGCATAGCGTCCCTATTAAGTAACTATATCTAAAACATAAAGCACTGACTTTCCTATAATCCATTGAACTAGAGATCTGGAATGAATGAAAGTTACAGGAATAATCTTTGCTTTATAATTGAGTTTTGCATGGGTCTCTGAAACCTCCACACCCAGCAGAATGAAGATCCATTGGAAACAAGAAGAACAGTTCAGTTCATCATGGTGAAGAAGCCAGTGTTGAATCAAACTTCTGGAGTCTGAGCTGAAGTGTTTTATTTTAGACATATTTAAACACAGCATAATTTGTTGAAACTTCTCTGCTGATAATTAGCTCAATCCTATGTGCACAATAAAGTATACACAAACCACTTTGAGGAGC
>JAQHUG010000027.1:4057655-4076552 GCA_028555095.1 Dicrostonyx torquatus | reverse complement strand
GCCCACCTAAGGGCTGACCTATCTTATAAGCCAGGCAGCTCTTTATTCAACCAATAAGAGTAATACAAAATACAGGAGAACACTCCCACATCATCTAAAGAACATGAGATTCATTCAAAGGTTCTTACTTAATGAAAGTGTCAACCACTCATTCTGCAGGACACAGAAGAAAACAACTTTGCCATTGCAAGGCAAAAGAATCTTCACATTTCCTTCTTTAATGTAAAGTCTGCTGGATGCTATGGACTTATAGGCTCAAGATGGGTGACCCAACATTACAGAAGAACTTTAGGTTACTGATCAGTCAACAAGATGTCTCTGTCCATTCTAGAACTTTGGAAGTTGCTTACAAGGCACTTCCTGTTTACTTAGGTAATATTATATCCTTCTGGGGTCTTTGAAGAGTTGAAGACTAGATAGTTATAGCTTTCCTCAGTTATGACAAAAGATAAATTAGACATAAAAATTGTAACTGTAATTCTTGACTGATACCTGTTTTGTTATATGTAATATGCTATGTTAAAGTTAAAACCTTCTTTTTTAGAGAGAAAGGGGGAGATGGTGTGGGATTCCTTGCTGTATGCTGTGAATATGTTTTATCACCATTGGTTAATAAGGAAGATGTATTGTCCAATGGCTTAATAGAGTAAGACCAGGCAGGAAATCTGAACAGAGATATGTATAGAGGGTAGGTGGAGTCAGAGAGATGCCATGTAGATGCTGAAGGAGGCAGACAGCATGGAACTGCCCAAGAAGCAAGAGGTAACAAACCATAAGCTTTGGGGTAAAATATAAATTAATAGAAATAGGTTAACTTGAGATGTAAAAGTTAGTTAATAAGAAGTCTCAGCTAATAGGCCAAGCAGTATTGCAATTAATATAGTTTCTCTGTGATTATTTGGGTCTTGGTGGCCAGGAATGAATGAGCAGTCTCTGTCTACATACTGCTGCTATTCTACTGAATGAACATAGCAACAAAATGACTATTAATAACATTCTATTATTTATTATTCTATTCTATTATCAATTGCTTTCTCAGCCATCATCAGAGATAATTCCTCCTGCAGCAGATGGCTTTTAAAATAATATGTATATATATTCTCGCTGAAGAAAACAAATGTCCACTTAATATCATGAGAAATCTGTTGCTAAAACAAACAAGCAAAAAATATTAGTAAGTGCTTCATCATTGTTTGAGTCTTTTTCTATACCTCCAGCCAGCTCAGAAATAACAACACAGAGACTTATCAGTTATGAAAACTTGGCCTTTAGCTTACACTTGTCTCTACTAGCGCTTATAACTTTAATTAACCCATTTATATTGGTATACATCCTGCCACAATGCATTACCTATCTTCCATCTTGCACCTGTTTTCTCTTTGTGTATGCATGGCAACCCCACCTTTCTTGTTCCCAGAGTCCTCTCTGTCCCTGGATGTCCCATCTAACCTCTTCCTGCCTAGCTATTGACCATTCAGCTCTTTATTAAATCAGTCGCAGTGACACATCATGGCATTATTGGAGGTGTGAGTTTGAATGTAACACTAGATACTTTGGGGACAAATTCTAAGTTGGACACATTCAAAAATTTATGTTCATATTATTTTCTCTGGTTAAAATCTAGAAGCATATATCTGCTAATCATCAAGAGAAATGATAAATCTGTTATAACTATAAAAATAAATACAGTGAAAAACTGTGAGTCTGAAAGACTGAACTATTTTTAAGAAATATGTGTGAATCTTCAAAACATAGTTATGAATGAAACAATTTATTTGGAGAACCATAGATAAGAGAAGCGCTGACAAAAAAAACAGCAATTTTTTTTTCAGAAGAAACAGTAATCTGATAAGGCCAAGAAATTTCTTCAGAGAGCAACTAACATCCTATTTCCTAACATTGACAATTATTTAAATATATTTCATTTGGGAAGTTTTCCATTCACTTGTGATTATGTATTTATGTCCTATGATTCCTTCTGTATTTTTAAAACTAAGTTCTATAAAGTGATTAATTTAAACTTGATAATTGGGAAACATATAGTTCATTCAATACATTTGTTAATTGTGCTACTAATACTGTCATCTGTCTTTGAGGCAAACAAAATGCTAAGCACATTTATGAGCCATGTCTAGATAAATAAATAGATTTAGATAACTATAGAATACAAATTGAGATGTTTCCACTTTATATTCACTAGGAAAGAAAAGCTTTTTGCAAAGTTCAAACATGTGATTTCAGTCTTACAGAATTTGCTAAGGGGAAATATCTAGTAGCAATTTTTATTGTCTGTTTTCCTCATGAAATGAGACATTGCTTGAGTTCCCCAATCAAGGAAGATGACCTGATGGAATAAGACACTCAGAATTTATTATGATGGATCAATGCATTTACGATGTTCCACTGGATTTTTCAAATACAGTTTCCTAACATTTGAATGCTAATGCTGCAAATCTTTCACAGAGAAATATCAAAATTACATGACTTCTTCAATGGTTAACAAGAATATTCTCAATAAATTTGAATTGCTTCAAAAATTTGGAGGGTTCAAACACAAAGTAACTTTGATTTGAAAAAAAAAGTGTTCCTTTGATTCATCTATTTGGATAGGGTATCATTTCTGACAGAGTGTGCTGTCGTTCGATGTCAGAAGTCCCCATTAGATCTAGGGAAATTTGATAAATTAGTACACTGACTGGTATGTTTCTGTTTGTAATGCTAGCTTGGTGTATCTACTGCCATTCTGTGCTTAGACAAAAAATACCGTGTCATATTAGGGATGTGTGAGAGTCAACTAAATGATTAGTTGGTTAGCCAATTAGTTGACTACTTAACCTGTGCAGTCACTTAGGAAGAAAGAAAAAGTTCCAATTAACATTTATATATAATCAAAATGGGTAATGTAAAAAAAAATGAGACAATGACTGCCTATAAATCTGAGCAGGGTTTTAACGTGCCTTTTTTATGTGTTCACTACTAAGAGTACATTTCACTAAAATTAGGTAAATAATGTATACATATATCTGTATTGCTGTTAGAAGTGCTCATGTTTACTTTTGTCATGCATGCCACTCCTAGATCTCACACAGGGAAAGACTTAGAATTTACATAAACACAACACATTTGCTGTAATAACAAGTAATTACATTATCTTGCCGAATGGGATCATGAAACATGAAGTCACTTTACTGGAAAAGCAATGTTTAAAGCATGCACATCTACCTAAAAATATTCACACAATATAGGGCATTAAATTATAAGTGAACAATAGTGAACAGAAATCTTATCTGCTTGTAGTGTTAAATATTCAATAAAGGCTCCATTCTTTCAGAAGACATTAGATGTATTTGAAATGAAAAGCAACAGTTACAGAATCCAGTGATAAATATCTGTTTTTATCAAACTGTTACTAGGTATATCTTTTTAAATTACCTGGTTAAATGTCTATCCAGAAGCACTTGAAATCCTAAGTAAATAGTACCTGATTATTACAAGTGAAACATAGTCTCTTTATAATTTAAATGGCTGTCATGAGAGATAGAGAGCTAACTTACATTTAGAGTACTTGCTGTTCTTGCAGAAGACCGAAGTTCCATTTCCAGCGCCCACAACAAAGCTCACAATCTTTTGAAATTCCAGTTTCAGGGGTTCCAATACTTTCTGCTGATATCCCTGCGTACTACGTGAAGACTGTATACATGCATGCATGCAAAAAACCACTAACATAGAATAAACTAAATATCCACAAAATAATTGTCATAGTATTATTTTTCATAATCTGCAAATATGATTTCTATAGGTGGGTGGGTTGTTGATAAACTTGAGGTTTGGTAGGTAACTTCTGGCTTTAAACTTGTCCTTGAATTTACCAACACGATATTTTACTGTAAGACCTTCTGAAAGGTGACTCCTTAGTTGGTTTCTATGACCATATTCACCTTCAAGCTACAACTTATACCTCATAGAAAATGCAAGAGCCAAAATAATAAACCCTGAATATGGAATCGTAGATGCTGTTTTAACTCTTCTGCGGCTAACTGAACAGCACTGAGAAATTTCCCTTGGCAATTGTGGTTTCAGTCTTATCATATGAAACACATACTTGGGGAATTTTGTGTTTTTTCAGCTCTTTCCAAACTGTAAATTCTATGCTGCTGTGCTTTTATAGATGGGGTAGCTCTCAAGAGTGACACAGAATGCAAACCCAGTATCTGTATTTACAGTGAGGTTTGAGCAACTAGTGGCCATTATTGTTCACCTCTGCTCAATGATCATAGTCAAAAATGTTTAAGGTGATAATGTTCAATATTCTACTGTTATAAAAATTTTACCCATTTTCACATAAAGTAAACTATTGATTCAGGCAGTAACTTATAAATGAAAATTCCTGGGAAGGTGTTGTATCTGAAAGGACAAACTGTCTGATTAGAACTGCAGTGGAGGGATTGGAATATCACACGTCCAGAGCCCAATTACCTATCCCAGGCTACTTTTAACTGCTCAAACAGCCATCCCTTGACCACTTCTGTGTTGGAATCTACATTCCACAACTAACCAATAAAAACTATTGACAGACTACCTATGTTCACCAGCCCAAATATTAAGAATGCATACCAGCTAGCAGTAAAGCCTAGAGGACAGATTCCTCCATCTTGTAACTGCCTTACATTTCCAGCAATATATTTTTAAAATTGCTTAAATTTATGACTTTGTTTGTTCTGTTCCTATGAAACTGCACAACTGTTTCCATGTGGGAACACAGAACCCTGGAGGAAGCTAGCTCCGTGTTTCCCAGACCACTATCGCTAAAATTTGGCTTCCAAAGGAACTCTTATTCCCTTTGTGGTCAGAGTTGTATTATCATTCTACTTCTCATAGTAATTTTGATCCGTTCAAACTAATAACCCATACCCCAAGCTGTGTAACTGACAATATCCTATAGGTGAAAACAAAAGTAAGCCTTTAGCCTTAAACAATGTGAAGGTAGAAACAAGCATCTGAAACACAGTCACTAAAGACCATAGGAACTGTGAAAATAATTAGGAAAAAGTCACTAAAAGAAAAAGAAAAGCAAAAAAAAATGTAAAAAGAAACACTGGAGTCTTGGCAGGTAAATAAAGTACAGACAAGCTGATGTAGATCAATCAGTAATTAGAAGTCTGGACATCAGAGCTTCTTCAGGAGTTATTTGTAGACCTCACACCCTTAAGTAGAGTCCTTGAAGTAGTGGTGGGGGACACAATACTGAATCCTCAAATATTTTCTGGCATGCATTAAATAACGAAGTTTAATTTATAATTAGACAATAAGTGATTGCAATGAATAAAAAACAAAATAATTATAGCTTACATTAATAAAAGTATGATTGTCTTATGTTAATAAAAGTAGAAATGTCTAATTGTATTATACTTGCCTTTTGTCTTGTGTTGATGTGGGCTGATAAAAGCTGGGAGGATGAGAGAAGGTGAGCGATGTAGAGGTTGTGAAGTAACCTGGATTACTACCGATTTGTGGTGTAATTTCATAGGAATATCCTTCTTTAGGTTGGGAAAATTTTCTTCTATAATTTTGTTGAATATATTTTCTGTGCCTTTGAGCTGGTATTCTTCTCCTTCTACCCCTATTATTCTTAGATTTGGTCTTTTCACGGTGTCCAAATTTCCTGGATGTTTTGTGTTACAAATTTGTGGGATTTGTTGTTTTCTTCGATCAATGAATGTATTTTCTAGGGGGAGGGCAGTGGGGTAGTGGGGGAGCAGGAGGGCCGGGAACAAGGGGAGTAAATGTAAATTTTTCTTTTAACAATAAAAATTAAAAAAAAAGAATGAGAACTCATCATTCAACTAGTCTATAGCAGTGCCCAATTGACAACTTATCAATAATGTATTTCTAGAATTACTCAGTTAATAATGAACATGATGAATCTTGGCTAGTTGAAATCTCAAAAAGCAAAAATATAAAAAATGGAGAAATTGCTAGATATTGGTCTGAAATTTAATGGACTTCTTATTATCACAGGGAAAAACAGAACCAATGTAAATGAGAAAATGTCACCACCTACTGTTCTCTTTTGCCTTCTGTTTGTAAGCATTGATTAATGATGCCCTCAGCTTTGATCAGAGAAAGTCATTTTCATGGCAGGTAGAAACCAATATAGAGGCTCATAAGTGGACAAAGTACTGAGAATAAGTGACTTCCGCGTGCCCAGCCTTAAATGGCAAATTTGCATCACCCTCATAAGGCTTGGGAAATACTACAGAGAAGGAGCAGGAGAAATGCAAAAGTGCAGGGCTCATGAGAACTGCAGTGAAGTAGCGTCTTCCAGGCACAGTACAGCCATTGCACTCTTGATATGAAAGCAGTCAAATTCACCTTTGCTGGACCAAGTTACACAAGACCAAGTCAGCAAATAATTTCAATGAGGATGAAGGAGGACTTCATGATGTCCTACCACTAATTGAGCAGTTATTGATAACTGATGACTCCTGAGGGAGGAGGAAGTCATTATTCTTTGTGTGTGTGACAGCTGGTAGATTACTGAAGTGTATGAATGCAGCACTAACTATAATCAGTGACTTATAAAGACTAACATGAAGACAAAGAAGAGGACACAATGTTGAGAGAGGTACATACATTCAAGTATGTGGGAGGTGGGGAGTTTGAGTGTGTATCATCAAGATATATTGTATATATGAACAAAATTGTCAAGGAATACATTGAAATACTACAGAAATAAGAAAAGAAAATAACTAGGGAACTGAGATGCATAAACTAGCCCTAATGGAAACAATAATATGCACAATATTTAACAATTACAAAATAAAGGACATTTTGTGAAAAAAAATAATGTTTGGAAATTATGCTAGATTGTTAATACAATAATACTAGCTGTCATATGCTTTTGGAGGGGAGGGGCTGTTAGTAACTGAAAGACATTTTGAGGTAAAGTTAGAAATGGGTAGCAGAAATTTGCAAAAAATTTTTTTTTTAGGTTGAAGACACAAGTGTATATTTATGGCTCTAAATAATGCCTAAAGTGTTTTCTAAATGAGTTCCTTAAAAGCTATTACTAAGACTAGAGCCAGCATTCATATGGGATCTTGCCATTTTTTTTTTGTGGTTACCTAGTAGAACTAATTAATAGCACCCTAAACATTGTAGGACCACACTTCTTCAAAGCAATATATAGAGACATTTTGTTGATTTTAGCTAAGAGATTCCTCACTGCTGCATGACTATCACAATGCCAAAGGATTCAATAGAGTCTTCTGGCAGTAAATGTATCTACATTCTAATACAATTGTGAACTTGATGAACTAAACATTAACCTTAAATGTAAGCTGGTGTAATAGTTGTTTGATCATTGCTATTATAGTGACATACTTACTCAAGGGGTAACCAAATATTCCATAAGTATATATGAAGAGTACTCTGAAAGAAAAAATCCATGTCTAATACTCTAAACATAATCCAAAAATCTATGCCAGAAGTCTCAGGCAGTGGGGGGAGAGATAACTGCTTAGCTTAATTTACACAGGATCAAGTTACCACATCAATATCTGTGTCTATAGCCACAGATAAAACCTACTCACAGCCGTATAACACACCCACTTTTCAGAAAATTGATGTAAATGCAAGAGAAACTTGGCTATACGAATGTTGAGGCTCAACCCTAGACAAGACATTTGCATCATCATCTTAAAGTTCAGAGAACACTGTAGAACTGCAGGCAGTATAAAAAAATGTAAGATCCACAAAGGAAATGGGAGAAAGACTGTGATATACCATGTTCAAAGGAGGACACTGACTTGGGGAATATAAAGGAACAGGAATGGTTCATACCTGGCACTGGGTCCAGAGGATCTGGGCTCTATTCACAGTCAGCTGTGGAGGAAGAAGGTACTCACAGGTCCTCACACTGTTGACCTAAACCCTATCACATACTGTTGATCTGCTGTCAACAAAGTCTTAATGGCTGAGGATGTGGAAAAAAAATTGTTAGCACACTACTTACCAAACTCTACTGATAATTTCCAAATTTCTCATCCTACAGATGGTTCTGATTAAAATCCGTGAGACAGCAAACAAAACTAAAAACAATAAATATGTAAAAGATCTAGAGAGAACAGAGGAGACCAATAGGAGCAGGAGGAAAGGGGTGGGTAAGAGCAGAGGGGATGAAGTGTACAGTGTATATGTATAAAATTGTGAGAGCCAGGTGGTGGTGGCGCACACTTGTAGTCCCAGCACTTGGGAGGCAAAGGCAGAGGGTTCTTAGTGAGTTCAAGGCCAGCCTGGTCTAAAAGAGCTAGTTCCAGGACAGGCTTCAAAGCTTCAGAGAAACTCTGTCTTGGAAAAAAAAAAAACCACAAAAACAATTGTGAGAAAATGAGTTACATTGATGATAAACAACTGAAAGTTTAAATTCCTCAATTTTACACGTTTTTGTCAGCAAAGATATACTTAAGTAATTTGTTAACTTTTAATCAGGCTTGAATAACCAAAGAAGCATTCAGAGGTTTTTTTGTTTATAAATTAAAACTTAACCATGGCATGATTACCGGAACAGTTTAGCAATGGTTTCATTCTTGAACAATTCATTCTTGGACAGGTAGTAAACCATCATTAATTATCGTCTTGCTTTGATATTTGGATTACTTTGACAAGAAGACCAGGGGAAATGTACTATAATGATTTTTATATGGAAAGTGTTTACTTTCAGGTAGAAGAGTATGACTCTAACCTCAGGTGTGCTGCTCCTGCATAAGGACTTAAAAGCATTATTAGTCAATAAACATTAATGTTAAAGCCTACAACAAAATGATTCTAGCAGCAGGCTACTCCTGTGACTAGCTTAGCCGGAATTCTTTCCAAATCAATGTTTTGAGTGAATTTTCTGGTCTTAACTGCTTTTGATAAATGACTTTGGATTGATATAACTGTGTGCATAAATGTATTTTCTGGTAGCATCTTCGTGAAATGAAATGCACACATTGCTTAATGATGCATATGCTCAAATCTTATAGAAAGCAGATGTTCATATTACCCACTAAAAGCAGCACATGTTGATGTCTCACTTTCCTCTGTTAATATTTTTCTCTGTGTATTTCAGTAGCATGTTTATTGGATGCTGATTAGTCGTAAAGCTCAGGAGCAACCCAGAAACAGAAAAGGGGAAGGGTGTAATATTGTAATCCTCTGTCTTCCAGCAGGACTTGGTAGCTGTACACTTGAGCTTACAGAATTTGGGATGATCTGTGCAGACCTGTGAATGCTTGGACTCCTCAACATTCCACAGGGGATGAGGTATGTCAGAAAACCATACCCTTCTTTCAGAATTTATAAGCAGTTTATGGCTGATGGGGGAAAGGAGAGATACTTTCTTCAGTGAGCTAGTCAGCAATAAATTGTACATGCCCTCTCACATGTTACTGTGAGTCAACTTAGTCAAACTAGTCTGGGACATAAAAACATAAGATACCAGCTTGTGAGGAATCATGGAGTTTGCCTGACCAGCTGCCTTGAGAGGCACATGTCATGGAATTTTCAGGTTAGAGTTTATGGCTCCTGGGACACTGTGTGCCTTTCTGTTTCTTAAGAAACTGAGGCACTCCTTCAAGCAGTGAAAATCCAGGCTACCTTAGTTTCTCATAATTCATCAGAAATCATCAAAGCATACAGAAGCTTGGCTGGACTGTTGGTCATAGACATTAGTCTTGTGTACCCTGGGTAGCTTGCTAACGTCACTGCCTCCTGGCAACTCTCACTATATGCTGTTTTGGGTAAGTGTATAAAAAGGTCTGATTACTTGCCATAAGCTTGTCACAGCTTCAGTCTCGCTGAGAACCCAGTGCCACTGACCCATCCTGATTGATATTCCCTTCTTCAATAATGGGTTAACTCTGGCTCAATAAGTTAGTGCTAGCACTTACATTAACTAGTTTTCTTTGGTAAGATTTAATCACATAGTCCTCATAAAAATTACATACAAAGTAAACCTTACATAGACCCTCAACATTACTGCTTGTTGGTATTGTATCTCCTATGATTACAACTGTAAATTCAACATAAAAACACTTAACAAACATGTATCTATACTTATATATATATATAATAACATAACTTTCCTGTCCTTTCTGCTCTCTTTCTTTCTTCCTTCTTTCGCCTTATCTTACAAGAAATTTTAAAAACTCACTAACTCTTTGTTGTACCTTGATTAATTAAATAGCCCCATGAGAAAGAATAGTTCAAGCTAGGAAACAAGCAAATGTGTCCATCACAACACTCTTAAAAATGAGGAAAACAAATAGAGTGAATTTCATACGAACAAAATATTTATCCCTTCAAAGTGTTATATACTTTTGTTTCTTTGGGGCCTCAGAAACTGTTTCCCATACACTGGACATTTAAAATTTTTGATGGTATTTAGATGCAAGCTTAATTTGTGTGATTGCTTTGTAATTATCAAAAACAGTTTTGAAAATGCATCTAGGTAAATTAATCTTTATAGTTTGCATACACATGAAGAGTTGGTTTTGTTCTATTTTATATTTGACCACTAACCATTCTTCTCAGTTTTGTGTGTTGTAAATGAGATCATGATAGTTGGACACAATAAGCAGAAAATTTAGCACAATTACCCCTTTGCCAATTTTGCCGAGGTTTAGTAGACAAACACCATGTTCTAGCTGCTTTACAATCCCCACACTGCATGGGTAAAGAGCAATCCTGCCTTAAGATTGTGCAGAGCTGAGAGTGTCATGCCCAGTTTAACAGTAGATGGATAAATGTGATTAAATAGCATTCTAAATGTGATTGTACTGCTTTGGGAATGTGGTAGTAAAGTTGATTATAATTATTATATAATGTTCTAGTTATCTTTATATGCATTGTTTCTGCCTACACAGCAGTCAAATCTAAGCAGTCTCTGAATATTTTTAAATAAAGCTAGAAACCCTTTCCTTCCATCAGATTTGACCAAACCTTTCATCCACCATACACAAAACATATAAAAAGATCTCTTTGTGTGGGGTTAACAACAGGAATCAACTAACCCTCTAAGCTAACTGGCATTATTGGAACCTTTACTATTTGTTTTGCAATGCATTGAAGTGCACCTAACTAGCATGTGTTCTTGTGCTGCATGTTCTTTTGAAATAACAAGAAAGTTCTTCTCTAAACAACAATATTAAAACATTGAAAAGAATCTACACAGTCTTTTTGTGATACATATTGGAATTTTCTGTTTTGGCAACACTGGAATTTGAAAGAAAATTAAATTATACTGCTGCACTTCCCTAACAATGTCCATTGTAAATATAAACCCTCCTTCTTTCTGACCATTTACATCTAGAAAGTGTTGATTATTGATAATTTCCTACTTTCTCTAATATGTGCATAAATCCTGTAATGTTTCAAAATGTAAAATTAGACACAATCAAGTAGCTCTGACCTAGTTTCTTTCATTCAATCAATGTTCCCAGTTTCTATTCAACAATAAAAATCTGTTCCTACTTCTGATTCCATCTAACTTATTTTGAATTCCTATAAGTCCCAGTATCACCCTGACTCCCCCCACCCACACTCACACGATAACATATTCACTGTTCATTTATTTTCTTGTTGGCCTGAATTTTCAAAAAAATCAGTACTTCTCTCTTCTGTCCATCCATTGTAGGAGCTCATTAGCCTAGTTCTAGCATGCTCTGGGCTTTTATGGTATATTTTTTTGAACAATGTACAAAGAAAAACCACTAAAAATCTCTAGATATTAGGCTTAATTAAAATTTTAAGATATATGTACACATACATGCATATTTTGAAAATGTTTCTTTCAATGCTGAAGGGTATTGAAGTCAATAGTAAACACACTCATGGTAGTTGAAAGAATCTATGTTACAACTTGGCTTGAGAAAATTAGAATAAATAATGAGGTGAAAATCTGCAGCTTGGGTTTATCCTCTCATCTTTAGAATTTTGAGAAGTGGATATTTCTCCCATTCAGGTTTATAGCATTCTATCACTATTTTTTAAAGAGCTAATTTTTGTTAATTGAACATGTAAGAAGAAAAGACAAGTGAGGCTATGCCCAGAGTAGCTGAGCTGTCAGTTACCACGTCACCATAGCAAGCAGAATATGAGATACTCAAAACAGGATAAGGATTTCAAAGCAAATAGAAGAAGCATCACCATCTGGGAAAAGGTGCTGCAAGATTAGTTTTAACATTGGAACTAACTGAGAGTAGAGACTTCATTCTCTAACTTATTTCCTTATGATGCTATTTGTTTATTTTCTATGGAGGTGGCAACATTTATTGATAGAAGTGAGAGAACTACTTTGGCAAGTTGCTTTTCTGCATCCAGCATGTGGATCCTGTGAATTGAAGGGTCATCAGGTGTCTTTACCTCCTGAACCACCTCATTGGTCCCTGTTTTTTCCATTCTTACCAAGTCCTTAATACAGTTCTTCTATCTTCCATGGTTTTTAAGGGTTCGGACCATTACGGCTGGGAAGCTAGTACGTTATTTCCACAGCATGGGAGCAGAGAGCAATGGATATGCTTGCTGTCCTGAGCAAAGTCTCTCTCTCTCTCTCTCTCTCTCTCTCTCTCTCTCTCTCTCTCTCTCTCTCTCTCTCTCTGTCTCAATTGCTCTGAAGTGTAAGACTCTTGCCCATGGAACTGTAATACCCATACTTAGGGTATGTCTTCCCACCCCTACATACCCAGCCTAGGAAATTCCTCACAGTCATGCCTACATTCTAGGTGATTCTAGATCAACTTTTGGTAATAAAGAAGTTCTGCTTTACAGGATTATTTGAAGACAGTTAACCATCAGTCTTGCAGGTAAAAGAAATGCAATTCCTTTAGGAGAAAGGTATATTAGCATAATTATACACTAGGGATTTCCTTAAGCCCTCAAAGGGAAACTGTGCCTATAGGAGGGAAATACCAAGGGACAACTAAGTATGCTCAAGGTCAAGGGGTTAAATGACTAAATATGTGACTTAAAATTTCTGTTGGCAGAGTCTGTAAAAATGAATGTCTGTATGAAATGAGGACTACTATGAATAAAAAATTAACAATTTTCAAAAATAACATCATATGGTGTGAAAATTATTTATATTTCTATTGGAGTTAATATGCAACTAGAATGTTAATTCCTGCCATATTCCTATTTAGGACCCTATGTTAGGTCATCAGAAAGACAAATGCACCTTGGAGACAGAACCTGACATATTAAACATCACCAAACCAGCATTGTAGTGCAGCTGCTGTTTCAGAGATGGTATTATTATAGGACAGATCGATTTAGATGGCAAGTAGCTATTGACCTGACAAATACTTTTTCTCCATTTCAATAAGATGAAACAGAATGGGAGGATTCTTTTCCCTTACAAGTTCAACAATAAAACATTTTCTTTTGTGTCAAGGTTATCTGCCCTCTATACAGGAGTACCCACTAGTCTAAAAAAAAAACACCAGTTTAAAGTAAACCTAAAATTTTCCAAGAAAGAAAAAAGAACCCTAAAATATTCCTGTATATATGCAAATTAGAAAAACAAAATGAACTTTGTGACAATTAAAATGTTCCTTCCCTGAAAGGAATTTGGTAAAAGATAGTGTCTGCGTGTCCCCCTCCCCCTGCACTTTTCCACTACAGACACAGTCGAGCTCCAGGGTCCAAATCTGAATGTATCAAGCACACTTTGAAGGTCAGTTTATACCTGCTTCTTCCACTCAGTGCCTGCATTCTGTTCAAACTGTATCTCTTAGCAATCACACTGCTTGGAGGACTTTTATCATGCCTGTTCTTCCTACAGGTTGAGTCCATTGAATGCTTCTCCTGTGTATATGTAGTGTATGTGTTTAGAGCTGACCACTTGGGATTGGATAACCTATAAAGAGGATCATCCTGGAGAAACCGGACTGTCTGTATGTTGACTAAGTTTTCTGTCCTGCCTGGTTCCCGCAGTCATTAAGTCCCTTGGAAATCACACAGAGGTCTACATGAATTATAAATTGGTTGGCTTAGTATCTCAGGCTTTTTTTTTTAATTAACTCATAACTTACATTAGGCATAATTCTTATCCTTGTTAATCACATGACTTGGTTCCTTTTTCAACGAGGCAGTCACATCTTGCTTGCTCTGTGTCTGGCTTCCTCTTTGTCTGGGTGACAAACTTCCCTCTTCCCAGAATTCTTGTTGCCACACCTCTACTTCCTACCTGGGCACCTTTGCCCCACATATATTACCTTCCTGGCTACTGGTAAGTCAGCATTTTATTAAAAATAAATAATACAAATGACAGGATAAAAGACCATTGTCCCACAGCACTCCCCCCTCTTTTAAACAAGAATTCTGAATCTAATATCCTTTGTTTAGCTTTTCTCCTGACCATTCTCCATAACAACTTGTAACCAACATTCTAAATAAAAGAAAATATCCATATTACATTTTTTTGGGGGGGGATGTGAGTGTGGTTTTTCAGGCCACTTTCTGCTGATTGGAGGCACTGATAATCTTATGAGGAACTAAAGAAAATTTACAATTATGATCAAGTCATGACTGGAGTATCCTGTGAGGCTTGATAATCTCAGGCAGCAGTCTTTGAACTGTTCTGAATGCAGAACTCAGACATCTGAGCTATTTCTTTTATCAGAGATTTCTCAAGGGTCTTCCTTGATCAAACCTGATTTTTCTTAACACAGAATGAATCCACAGCCCCTCGTTTCCTTTTTCAGTGAGACAGTCATATCTTGCTTGCTCTATGCCTGGCTTTCTCTGTTGCTGGGTGACGACTGTAGACTGTGTGCACCACAGGGATCGCAGGCAGCCGTGTGTGTGCTGGCATGTGGGTCAGGTGTTAGGAAATTCTTAGCAGCATCTTGATGTGTCTGAGGGTTGGCTAAAGCCACAGGTGGGAGAGTCAGTGCCCAATGCGTCACACAGCTGGTAGACCAATCACAAAAAGTGTGGACTAATTCCCATGTTCGTGTGCCAGATGATGGCAGAAGATACAAAATAAATCCTACACTAGTTCAGAATTGCATATAATAAAGGGTTATTTATTTAGATAGACTTACATATCACTCTCCTAGATCACAATCCTCTGAATGAACGGGGAATAGGAACAGAGTCTAGCAGCCAGAAGTGAGAGCCAGAAGCAAGACAGTGAGCGCAGACTTTACAGTTGCATTTATAGATTAAGAGACTATGCCCAAATGGGCTGGCTTCTTAAATGCTATTGGCTGAAGGAGCAGAAAGAGCTCCCACAGCAGTCTGAGTATCATCAGTCATTAAACAACAGTAGCTCTTCATCCAATGGTAGAGCTTTGCGGAATTTCCTCCAACTATCTTTACATTTCATTGTTTTTACTATTGTGCATACCTATTTATGCAGCTGTACTTATATGGGTATTTGCAGCATTCCTTTTATGTATAGAAGACAGTATTAACAAGACATTAGGTCTACTGCTCTTATGATGTTTTTGCATTTTCTTCTACATTATTTCCTGTGCCTTAGTTATTAGGATTGAGGTGCAGATGTATCAGTTGAGACTGAAAACACATGATTGGTTGTTGATCTACAGTTTTACAAATTAAGGATTTCTGTAGTGATCTTTATCTGATACATAAAGAAGGTTCTTTGGTGAGATGTGAGACCTGCACTCACCTGTATGTGTAAATATAAGTGTTTAGAATGCAGTTGGGAATTATATTGGTTTAGAAAAGTGTAGGATTACCTCTTGAGCCCATGGTCTCACCATGGGATTATGAGTAGGTTTGCAGTACTAAACATGAATTTCTTCCTTTGGGTTGGCCTTAAATCCAGTGTCCAATTAGACAATTGTTAGTTACTCCCAAGATTCAAGTGCCACTATTACACCCTTGGGGATATCTTACAATTCCGGGAATTGTGGTTTATAGACTTCACAATTTGGTAAGACAATTAATTAATTTTTTAAATTGTTTTTGCTCCCCTTTCTATTTGCATAGCACTTTTGGATATTGCAATAGCTAATAATCAGGGAGAAGGCCTCCAGATGAGTTCTTAATTCCCTCAGTTCCTGTGTGTAGTCCTTTCAGAAGTAAAGTATTAACTTTGTGTTCTGATGGGCAACAAAGAACAATGGCAATATTACTTGGGGAGTCATTTTGAGATCCTTAACCTATACCTTGAGTGGAGTTTTCCATGTCTGGAATTGAGCTCTTCAAAAATGTGTATAATGCATAACACACACATATAATATATATATATATATATATATACATATATATATAAATTTACATATACATAATGCCTCTTAAGTAAATATAAAGTATTATCTTCCTGTTCTTTAAGTGCTGTTCATTGATGGTTTTTGTTTCATCGTATCTGACATTAAGGGTTTTGCTCCTCCACATTTCTCAGCAGTTAGTGCCTGAATCAGGTGAACAGGAACAGGAAGAGATGATAGCTCCTATAATCATGGCTCTTATGCAGGCCAAGAGTTTAGGAGATGGAAGGCTTTTCCTTCTGAGCCAGTGAAGCAATGTTCTATAGCCCCAACCAAAGACTAAGCAGCCTTTTTATTGGTTTTAAGTAAACACATAATACAGTTTAGGGAATTACATTGGTGTGTTTCTTCAGATAACTTTAAACAACAATCTCTTCATTGATGCTCCTCTAGGAAAGTTTCTTTAGTAGCTGTAGACTATAAAACTTTGTTTTACACTTAATGATTATTATTTTATGTGCTTATCCAGAAACTATATCTCAGTTCTACTTCTTATGCTCATCTATGATAAGCCAAGATGGGTAATTTCAAGTAGGTTCTCTAGAAGTCTGAAACTCTGTAGAGCACTATTTGAAAAGTAACAATAATAATCTTTCAAATGCAACTCAAGTTCCTAGGGGCATTTTGGGAGAGTCAACATCTCTGTTCATGGAACATCCATTGACTTTTTCTAAGCAATTTATGCTAAAATACTTGGATACATACCTACTCAGGAGATGTCAGCATAGCTCATAGTAAAGTATGTGCCATGTAAACACAGAGACCTGAATCTGATATCAAAATGTACATATAAAAGCTGACTCCAGTAGGTTGCATGTGAATCTGTCCACTGGGGAGGTGAAGGCAGAGAATCATAAAATTCAATGGCCAGGAATTTTTACCTACATGGTGAATTTTGAGACATCAAGAGACTCTATTTTTTTACATGATGGTTCTTGAGGTGTACACATGTGAACATGTATTCACACACATACACACACATATGCAAAAAAAATCCAGCCATTAGACTTAAAACCTCTAACAACCTAATATGAGCAGTAGGATATAATTTATATGAAACACCAAATGCAGGCAGCATTAAACATATAATACTACCACAGAAGCAAGCTACCCATATTCCAAGTGTACCAATTACTATTCTGCTACTGGGTCTCTTTTAAACCATGCTTAGAACCTTGCATGGATCTCTTTACAGACTTTACAATAGAAATAAACATCCTATTTCCCTTGCTCCTGTTCTCCCCATCTTTCCCACTATCCCCACATCTCACTCCCCA
Organism: Dicrostonyx torquatus; assembly: GCA_028555095.1. Classification (NCBI taxonomy): domain Eukaryota; kingdom Metazoa; phylum Chordata; class Mammalia; order Rodentia; family Cricetidae; genus Dicrostonyx; species Dicrostonyx torquatus. The sequence continues at coordinate 4,058,995 of JAQHUG010000027.1, read as the reverse complement.
TCCACTCCTCAGACAGGGTAAGGATTTCCATGAGAAGTCAATAAAGTCTAGCACATTGTTTTGAGGCAGGACCAAGGGCCTCCCTACTATATCTAGGTATCATTCCAGAGTGTTGCAAAAAGCCAGAGCAAGCAGTAGGGTTGAATCCTGGTGTCATTGCCAGTAGTTACACAATTTGCCCCAGCCCTACAACTGTCACCCACATTCAGAGGAACTAGTTGGGTTCTATGCTAGTTCCCTCACTGTCAGACTGGAGTTGGTAGGATTTCATTAGCTCAGGTAAGCTGTTTCAGTTGGTATCTTCATCATGATCTTGACTCTTTGCTCATATTCTCTCTCCTCCCTCTCTTTGACTGGGCTTTGGGAGCTCAGCCCAATGCTCTGCTGCAGTTCTCTGTATCTGCTTCCACCAGTTGTTCGATGAAGGTTCTCTGATGACATTTAAGATAGTCATCAATCTGACTACAGGGCAAGGCCAGTTCAAGCACCCTCATCACTATTGCTTAGGGTCTTAGCTGGGGTCACTCTTGTGGATTCCTGGGAATTTCTCTAGTGACAGGCTTCTCACTATCTCCATAATGGCTCCCTCAATCAATATATCTCTTTTCTTGTTCTCATAATTAACCTTACAATATTTTATTATTCTTAAAAAATAATAATGACAAAATATAAAGAGGAAGCATAGTATCCAAAAGTTCTGCAACCAGACTATGTGAAGAATGGTTTGGAGGGATGAAAGGGAAGAAATTATATAATTATAATGTCAATAATAAACTAAAAACATTCTACAAACAATAAAATAAAGTGTATTTTTTTTCTAGAGAGAGAAAAAGAAATGAGATTTCTGATGATGTCTGCTCTCCTTTGTGTCTTCAATAAAATTCATCGAAGTTTCAGAGTGTGTGTATGTGTATGTGTTTGTACATATAAGCACATGTGTGTGTATGCTTCTACAGTAAATTAAATGTGAAATCTCCTGATGAGTTTTATTTAGTGCGCTGCAAACAAATATTTTGGTTCATTTTTGTCTCATTCGGAGACTGATCGCCAGGCGACAGTGGTGCACGCCTTTAATCCCATCACTCGGGAGGCAGAGGCAGGCGGATATTTGTGAGTTCAAGACCAGCTTGGTCTACAAGAGTTAGTTCCAGGACAGGATCCAAAGCTACAGAGAAACCCTGTCTCGAAAAAAAAAAAAAAGAAAAAGTAAAAGAAAAAGAAAGAAAGAAAAAGAACAGATGTGAGCTGAAGATGGAGATGTGAGTTGAAGCAGTCCTCACTCTAATTTTTACAATTCATTCTCACAAAAAAGACTATACTTTTTCATTTTTATTATTTTT
>JAQHUG010000027.1:4031283-4046546 GCA_028555095.1 Dicrostonyx torquatus | reverse complement strand
CCTAAGCAAACAAAACCACTCTTGCTTTTCTGGAAAATAGTGCATTTGAGTCTGATCATATTCCTGGAGGGAGAACTTAATATTTTCAACATATTTTAAAAGTGACACTTTTTACAGTGTAAGAGATATATACTGGTTTTAAATGACCAATTCCTCTCAATTTTTAAGGGCATTGATGAATAACAACCATATGTCCCTTTTCAAGTATTGTCTTAAATGGTAGTTTCCATATTTCTCTCCGTTCCAAGAAGAGATAGTCATATTTCTTAGTAGATGTGCTGTATTTTTGATGGGTCTTTAGATAAGTGAAGGAATTCTTTGGTGTTGACTCTTTTAATATCACACTAATTCTACATGAACATATTCCTTTGTTTTAGGGAAGAGAAATCCAAGTGATGGAATATATATGTGTGAGCATGTGTTTGTGTGATGGGTATTTTTCTATAAAATGTGTTTACATGCCTCTGTGTATGGACATGCTAGGAGTGGACCCAGACTAAAAATTATTTTAAATGGAAACTAGTCTGCCTCAAGAAACTTAAGCATTTCTTTTCTCATTGTATTTTTCCCCATTGTATTCTAAAGCAGTAAAGCTGGTTTACTTATTTCTATCTTTAGTCCTCTCTGAACTCACTGGACGTTAATAGACAATGTGTTATGTGGTGCCTCGATATATCCCTTCCACAAATAAATCTGACAGGTAAATGTTTGAAATAAATACATATTTACTTTTTTTCATTTGTTGTGGTGTGAAACATGGAACCTAAACCTTATGCTTACTAAGCAAGTGTTCTGCCACTATAACCACTAAATTTGGGGTGATATGGTTTTCTATATACTGTTTATTCTAGTTTCAAAGCATATACTAGACATTTTAAGAGTGACAGTGGGGAAGTAGATCAAAATCAATTATTTTTAGATATAAAAATAAATGCCCTTGAAATATTTATTTTCTTTTCACCCAGACTGTTATTGTGTGTTAATAATTTCCATTCTATATACAATGCAGAGGGAAACTACAGTCCTCTAACTTTGTATTCAGGAGATAATGTGCCTGTTTATGAAAACTTATGCTTGGGGATATCAAATAATGTGTGGTTTAGATATTATGATATACATAACTTTCAAACATACCAATGCATGATGTAACTTATACCCAAGTCTAGAGCATATCTGGTACAGTGAACATTTTGCCTCACTGATAGCTACTTCTTTTCTTCCTATGAGAGGCATCTTGTCAAATTTCTAAAAACATTATTATTTCAAATTATGGAAACATGTCTGTTTTATATAATATATTAATTGTTGTGCTTACACTCATGTTGAAAATAATTATTTTTGTACATATTTATATTAGGACGATGGGTAGAAAAATTCTTCCCCTGCATGATGTTAGTAGTTTACTGTTCCTTAAAGTTCTGAAGATCTTCAGTCTAGGTACATATTATACCCGACATTTATTAGACTTGTATAAAGAAAAGCAAATCAAATGTTCAAAATCTTTGCTAAGTTAAGTTTATTGTAAGACTATAACTAGCAAGTAATTATGTACTACAGTCAATGATTGTATAAAAGAAAATACCTATATCATTTATATGATAGGATTTGTCATAAATTTACACGTACTAGCTAGCTCATTTGCCCACAGCAATCTTCTTATGAGTAGATGCTATTATAAACCCATTTAATAGACAAGAAATATAGTATGATGTTAAATACTGAGAGACATGTGGATAATCCTGGGCTTTGGTGCATGTCTCTATGCTATGCAGACTCCATGAAGTGCATGTTTCAGAGGTCACATTTCTGTTTACACAGAAAGATGACAAATCTCTGTGTCTTGCATTCTCAGCATTGAGCAGGACTTTTGAAAGATGCAGTGAAACAAAAGTGAACAATTTTATGAGGGAAGTATGAAATAATTTATAAAATAAAAATAACAACAAAAATGTAATACTCCTCTTTCGGCTTGTGTTCCATTCACTTGTACTCCTGTTTTTTTTCATTATTCACAATAACCAGGGTATAGAATCAACTTAAGTATCAAGTTGTTGATGGATGCATAAAGGAAGCATAAGATAGGTAGAAGACAGACAGACAGAGAAAGAGATTCACACTGAGAGAGACATGATAGATGACAGATAATTTCAACAATGTAACACAGAATTCTGCCATATCTTACTGCATGGCTGGAACTGGAGAACATTGAAATATCAGACTCAGAACATCAAACACTGAATGAGCTACACCACAAGATGATCTAAAATGTTGATTGTACAAAAGCTTATGGCTTGATTGCTGTGAAGAAACACCATGACCATGGCAACTCTTAAAAAGGGAACCATTTAATTGGGAGTGGCTTAAAATATCAGAGGTTTAGTCCATTTTCCTCATGACTGGAAACAGAGTGTCATGCAATCAGACATGGTTCTGGAGAAGGAGTTTGAGAGTTATACATCCTGATGCAGAGGCACTGGGGAGTGAACTGAGACATACTTCCTCCAACAATGCCATATCTCTTCCAACAAGGTCGTACCTCCAAAGAGTGTACTTTCTATGAACCTATGGGGGCCAACTACATTCAAACTATATTCCACTCACTGGCCTGCAAAGTCTTATAACTATATTATAATGTATGATGAATCTAGTCCAACTTCAAAAGTTTACATGAGAAAGTACAAATTTGTTCTTAGATTCATGGTAATCTCTCAGTTGCAATCCCCTAAAAAAACTAAATCGATAAGCAGATCACATATTTACAATATAAAATGATCCAGGATATATATTACTATTTCTAAATGGAGGGAAGTGAGCATAGTAAGGGAACATTGGACCAAAGCAAGATTGAAAACTGTCTGGACAAACTCCTAACCTTGCATCTCTATGTCCGATGTGACAATGCTCTTAAGATTACCAGCTCTTTTCATCTTTCTTAACAGCAGCAGCCTTCTTTCTCTTTTTGGACTGGTTCCATTCCCTTTTAGCAGCCTTTCTCAGCAGGTATTCCATGGCCATGTCATCACCAACATTTTGAAGTCTCCAAATCAATCAAGGCTTCACCTTCACAACTTCATGCAATGGTCTTTCTGGACCTCCATTCTGTGACATGCTTGGCACAGGTCTGGCCTCAGATGCTTTCCTTAGTCACGGAGGAAGATTCCATAACCCCTTCTTTCTATCCTTTCTAACCACGTGACCAAAGCTGGCAAGTTTTGCTGTCTTCTGGGCTGCATCATGCCTCCCCGCCCCAGTTCAATTACATCTTCACTAGCTTTCTCTTTCTGATGGTTTTCTTCAGTACTTAAGCTTGTCTGTCTTGAAACTTGATCTGTAGACCAGGCTGGTCTCAAACTCAGAGAACAACCTGGGTCTGTTTCTGAAGTGCTGGAATAAAAGGTGTGCATCACCACACCCATTTCTAAGTTTTCCTTTAGTTCCTTTTCATAAGTTGGAGCTTAGCCGGGTGAGGTCGTACACTGAAGTCACCACTCCTTTTATTCCATTTTATCTGTTTATCACCCTGAACAGCGGATTTAGCTAAATTCTACTACCTGGTGCTCATTTTCCCTCACATTATGCATATTTTGTAATTTTCCTTCCTCAGCTTGTTCCTCTTTTATTTCATATTTTTATAAGAGTGGCCACTAATAACCACAGGATGGCAGATTTCCTCTGCCAATGCAATTAATCCACATCACTTCACTTTAGCCTTAGGCAGACTCATTAGAAAAGGGAAAAGCTACCACATTCTTTACCAAATATCATAAGAACAATCTCTAAGCAATATACTATAATTCTCCTCTGAAACCTCTTGAGTCAGGTCCCCACTGTTCACCAAATCACATTCAACATCACTGTCTTCCATGCTCCTATTACCATGGACCATTAAGCAGTATTTAATGTATTCACATGTTTTTTCCATTCCACAGACCCAAAACCCATATTCCTCCAAACAAAAGAATAGCCAGATCTATCACAGCAATAACCAAGTCCCTGGTACCAACTTCTGTCTTAGAATTTCTTTGCTGTGTTTCATTGCGGGGAAATTCTTATCATGACAACTTTTATAAACATTTAATTGGGGGTAGGTTACAGTTTCAAAGGTTTAATCTTTTACCCTCATGGCAGGAACCATAGAGGTAAGCAGCCAAAGATGGTGCTGGAAAAGTAGCTGAGAGTTTTACATCTTGATCACAAGAATCAGGAAGTGAGCTGATCCATACTTCCTCTAACAATACCACACCTACTTCAAGGAGGTCACATCTCTTAATAGAAGTGCCACTCCCTATGAACCTATAGTAGCCAATTACATTCAAACCACCAAAGAAGCCAAGTACAGAATAGTGATTACAAGATAGAGGAAACAAGTAAAAGGGTCTGGGAGAGGCAGAGCTGTATGTACTTGCTATTTTGGATAGGCATAAAACTTCTGTTGCTCGGTAGCAGTGAGAGCATAATCAGCAATACTAAATTATCACTCTCCAGTAGTTAGACATCAGGACTTTGAGTGCACTCAGCATAAAGAAAGGGGAAAAATTAAGTTTATTGTTTTGTTTACTGCTCTGAATTGACCAATCTTCAGTGTAAGCATCAGTTATATCACATTGTGTTTCATACACAGCTCAAGTGTCATAAAGGTGGAAAATCCAACATTTATGTTTCTTATTTATTTTTACTCTTTTGAGAATTTCATCCATGAGCACATGTTTACATCATTTCCACATTTCTCTCTCCCCCAGATCCACTTCCCCTGGATTTCCTTTTTAGAAAAGAGGAGTCCTCTGAGAAATGACAGCCAAACAGGACATCATAAAATACATTAAAATAAAGCCAAAAGCACTCTTATCAAGGCTGGACCAATCAACATTCCTTGGCTTCTATAAAGTATCCCACTCTTTCTTAAAATCATGAAATATTCTTCACTGATTATTTTTACATATATGTGTACTTAGAAAAACATACTAAATCCATTTAGTGTTGCTTGCATGTACATGTGTTTAGATCTGACCACTGGTATTAAATAATCTATCACGGTGCTTGACCCTGGAGGAAATGTATTCTTTCTTTCTCCCTCTGCAGCCATATTTGCCTGTATATCTTCCTCTGATTGTAAACAGAGACTGTAGTTTCACTTCCCTGCTGCCCAGACTTGAATAATCACACAAAACTACATTAATTATAATACTGCTTTGTCAATGTCTCAGGTAGCTCTCACATCTTAAATTAACCCATTTCTATTATTTTATATTTTACCACTAGGTTTGTGGTTTGTTACCTCTTGCTTCTTGGGTAACTAGATAATGTTTTCCTGACTCTGCCTTCTTTCTCTCTGCATTCAGTTTAGTTTTCCTTCCTAGCTATATTCTTCCCTGCCATAGGCCAAAGCAGCTACTTTGTTAACCAATGGTAATAAAGCATATCATCATGCAGAATCCCATATCATCCAATGGCAGGGATTTGTGAAAATCTCCCCATCACATAAATATGTACATTATGCAAGTCTTGTTTGGTTAAATATATTTTTGAATTTCATGGATGCAGTTTCCCTGTCAGGCAGTCTGGTCCTCTGGCTTTTAAAATCCACTCCCCATCTTCCATGATTCTTCCTTGAGGCTTAGTTATAGTAGTTGTGTTGTAAATATCTCAATTGGGGCCAGACACCCCATGCCATTTATTCTTTCTTTTAATTTGATAACTTTTTGTTACAATTGCTAGACACTACATTAAAGGTTCAGCTTTCTTTTCATACCTGAGTAGACACATATCCACAGTTTCACTTTAAATCTTTTTTTGTCTATATTCAAATTGAAATTCTTCTGGCTTCCAGATGGACCATCTTGAGTAGTCTGAGAGTATTTCTAATTCAGAAAGTCGGTCTTCTATCAGGCTCAACTTCTCTTCTACATTTTGTTTGAGTGAAAAGTCAATATGTGTTTCAGAACAGCAAACATATGCACAAAGCTGTTTTTATTATTTGCACATTTTGCCATTTTATTTAGTGAACAGAACCTTCTCAAAATTTGAAGAGATGGCTCATGCATATCTCTAAAGGCTCAGCATTCAGTTTGCAAATTTTAATGACACTTGTGCTCAAACAGTTTTGGAGTACTTTGTCATAACATGCTAACTGCTTTCAAATTCAGCATAATGAAGCACAAGGCATTCCCTTGTGGAAATAGTTTTGGAATGAATCTACAATATAATAAAAAAAAGTGCCCCAAACGATTATAGTGAGGCTTATTGTATAAAGGCAAACATTACCCCTTTGGATGCTTTGAGATCTTAAGAGTTGTATGTTTAAAACAAAACAAAAAAATAGTGATGATTTATTTTCCCTGGAACATCTCATTGCAATTGAAAGTAAGAGTAGGAAGTAATACTAATTTATTGTGGACACAACATATATTAAACCTAAGTGATCATTGTCCCATCCCCTTAACTTTTGTCCTTATTTAAGAACTACTTATAATAAAGTTCTTTATATAAAAAATAACCTAAATTCATTTGCACTCATCAGACATAAGTTTAGACAGGTTCTATCAATACCTACATGATTTTTACCCTACAGTTTTACCCATACTTTATTTTGTGTATAGAAATATAATTTATATATTGAAACACTAAAATAGAATTATATATTGTAGTTATTTTTTTTCTCTTAAAAATAGATTCTTCTCAGCAAAGCAGTGGTGTGTGTGTTCTTTTAATCCCAGTACTCAGGAGACAGAGACAGGCATATTTCTGTGAGGTTGAGGCCAGCTTGATCTACAGAGGGAGTTCCAGAATAGACTCCAAAACTGCAGAGAATCTCTGTCTCACAAAACAAACAAACAAACAAAAGGTTCTTCTCTCATAGAATACATCTCAACCACAGTTTCCCCTCCCTCCTCATTTAGTTCCTCTCCACCTCCTCTCTCCACAAAATTCACTTCCCCTGGATTTCCTCTTCAGAAAAGAACATTCCTCCAAGAGATGACAGCAAAACAGGACAAATAATGCAATGAGACAAGGCAAAAAACCATTATATCAAGGTTGGACAAGATAACCAAATTGGAGGAAGAGTCTCTTGAGCATCCAATAACCAGAGATGCACAGGAAACAAATAATCTCACATCAACAAAACCAACAAAGGGAAACACACACACACACACCATTACCACCACCACCACCACTAACTGCATTGTAAAAGGAATTAACAATCTTTAGTAATTGATATCTCTCAATTTCAATGAATTCAATCCTCTAATGGTATGGTTGATATAGTTGTTTTTTGTTTGGTTGGAGTTTTTGAGATAGGGTTTCTCTGTGCAGTCTTGGCCCTTCTGGAAGTTTCTGGAATGAGGCTGACCTCAGATGCAGAGTTTGTCTGCTGCTGCACTACCATGTCCTGCTCAATATTTGGTGTAGGATTTTTGTTTTTGTTTTATTTTTTCTCTCATATAATATGTCTCAATTGCACCCTCCCTTCCCTCCTGCCAGTTCTCTCATTCTACCTCTTTCCCAGAACCTCAAGATCAATAAAGCATTCAGCTCTACATGCATTCCCATTTTATAATAAAATATTTGGTATTGTTTTAGAAAGAAGAAAAAAAGGAGAAAACTTTTAGTCTACACAACCTCTCTCTTCAGAGCAATTTTTGGAGTGTTTATTTTTATTTTTTATTTTTATTAACTCTTTCAGAATTTGAGAAATTAGTTCTTTGAGAATGTGTTTTATCTATGTCCATCTGCCCACAACTCTTTCAAGACCTACCTCCTTTTTCCTTTATCCACCTAATTTCTTGTTTCCTTTCTACCCGTTAAGAACAATTTGCACTGCCCACATATTCAAGTATGTGTGAGCTTCCAATAGAGAGGGCTAAACTCTTCAAAAGAAATTTATTCATTCTCTCCTAGAAGTTAACAGTTTATAAACAAAAATACCCTGATGGATGGGATTTCATGTCTAACTCCTTTTATATGCTGAGATTTGTCCTGGATTGGGCTTGCACAGGTTTTGTGTGTGATGTCATAATTGCTGTGTGGTGTAGAAGGGTTCTTCTGTATTTTGTGTTGCCCTCATTGGTTAATAAAGAAACTGCCGTGACCTTTTGATAGAGCAGGACTTAGATACGTGGGGAAAAGAGAACAGTATGTTGGGGAGAAGATTGAGTCAGGGAGAGCTGCCGCCGTGAAGCCGCAAGGGTTAGACGTGCTGAATGATTCCCGGTAAGACCACTACCTCATGGTGACACACAGACTACTAGAAATGGGCTGAATCAGATGTAAGAGTTGACTAACAAGAAGCTAGTGATAATGGGCCAGGCAGTAATTTAAATGAATAAAATTTTCATGTGGTCATTTCAAATATAAGCCAGCCTGCCCTCACCGGGAGACAGGCAGAACACTTGCGGGCTGGACACAGCCTGCACCTCCCCTCTTACTACAGCTGTGAGTTCATATGTGTAGCTGACCTGCTCTAAATGAAGGACAATGTTACCTCACAGCCTTTAAGATACCGCTTGATTTTTATTCATGGGTGTGTGAATGTGTGTGTGTGTGATTGTTACCTCACAGACTTTAAGATACAGTTTGATTTTTATTCATGTGAGTGTGAATGTGTGTGTGTGCATGTGTGTGTGTATGTGCGTGTATGTGTTATGTACAGATGAGTTCAGTGGCTCAAGATGCTAGAAGAGGGTGTCAGAATCTCTTGGCGCTGGAGTTACAGGCTGTTGTGAGCTGCCTGGTGTCAGTGTCAGTTCTGGGAAGCGAACTCATATCCTCTTGAATGAACAAATAGTGCTCTTCAGTGCCGAATCATCTCTACAGATTTATTTAATATTACTTTTTTTCTGAATGAGACCTCAACCACTTTCTGAGAACCAGTTTCCTCTCTTTTTATTATGTTTATTATCATTTAAAACATTTTTTAAGTTTAAATATATTTTGTTCATATTCTTCTCCTACCCCACATCCTCCCAGATCTTCTCCCCATTCTACTTACCCAACTTCAAGTTTTTCTCAAACAAAAATAAAAAAAACGATGAAACATAATACAAAAAAAAACCAAACAAAAATCACCAAATTGTAATTACATAAAACACAAATAACCATGGAGTTGATTATATGATGCTTAAATAATTCTGAACATGAGGCTTCCCTTGGAGTTGATATATCGAGTGTTACTCCATTATAGAAAAGTGATTTTCTTTCCTTCTCCTACCATGTATAATAAAGCTAATGTTTACCCTACTGACTAGGTTTTTATTTATTCACTCATTCATTCTTTCACATTTTAAAAAAAATGCAATAGAATATAAGATTCAAAAAATTATCACATCAACGTTGGACAGGTCATACAAAGAGAAGGACAACAGTCCAAGAAAAGGCACAAGAATCTGAGACCTGCTTATTCAAACACTCAGAAATACCATAAAACCCTATACTAGAGAACATAATACATTTACATATCTGTGTAGGCTCTGTACATGATTCTTCGGTCTCTGTGAATTCATATGAACTTTGTTAGTGTTTATGAAGAGGGTATTGCTTTTTTTGTATCCTCCATTCCCTCTGGCTCTTATAGTCTTTCTACCTTCATTTCCATGAGGTCTAAGGGGAAGGATTTAATGGAGGCATCCCATTTAGGGTTAAATGTTCCAAGGTCTTTTAATCTCAACCTAATATCTTGCTGTGGGTTGCTATATGTGTATCTACTAGAAGTGGAAGATTCTCTGATGATGGCTGAATAAGGCGCTGATCTATGAGTATTGCAGAACTAACCTTAGGAGTCATTTTATCACTTTTTTATTTTTTATTGAAGTATCATTTGACTTTACTCTAGGTTTCTGCACTAGGAAGCCTCAGGTAATTGGCCACACATGCAGTGTCAGGTATGCGTTCTATCTCATGTAGTAGGCCTTCAGTCAAACCAGTTACTGGTTGATTACTTCTACAAGCTTTATGACACCCTTGACCTAGCATATCTTGCAGGTTATACACCATTTTAGATAAGGGTTTTATAGTTGTCTTGGTGTTTACATTTCCCTTTTGAGAGCCTTGGGAATACCTTCCTGTACAATAGGTGTTGGAATGCAGAGGTGAAGACTCTATGTGGATAACACTCAGGATACCTCATTCAGGATAGTTTTCTTTTTTGGTAAATCTAAGACATCTCCTTATTTAAGGAGTATTGTAGGTGTTGTCTCAAATAATGGATCCTTGCTATCAGTTTGTAAAAAGCAATCCATATATACCAAAAACTAGGCTTATTTGAGAATTCCCCTGGGGCCCCTTTGGCCTAACAATTCAACTAGATGTAACCCAACCTCAGTACTAGAGGCTTTGCTTGGTGACAAAAGATTGCAATATCATTTAGGTTGCCTTCATGTATAGATAATGGAAGTTTCTATCACATTGGTTTCTATCAGACTCCTTAAATGCTCCTTAATTTTGGTTGTCTCTTCTCATGTTCCCTCCCACAACTCACTCTCTTTTCACCCTCCCAACTTGATCCTCACATTTCATCTCCAAATACCTATCCACCTATTCCATTTCCCCTATCTAACAAGAGCTATCTTTTCCCTCTAGTCCTTTACTATATACACACCCTTTGTACTTCTATAGACTGTGGTTTGTCTATCAATGACAAAACACCAAATATTCACATAAATGCTAATACACACCATATTGGTCTTTCTGAGACTAGGATACCTCCATCTGGATGATTTTTTTCTACATCTAGCTCTTTGCCTACAAATGTCATGATGTCAATATCTTAAAATAATTGAGTAATACCCTATTTTGCAAATTTACAAGTTTCTTGTTCCACTATTCTGTTGGGGTACATTTAGGTTATTTCCAATTTCTGACTATTATGGTCAGAGCAGCAGTGAACATAGTTAAGCAATGCTTATGTAGTATGATGAAGTGTCATTTGGGTATATACCCAAGAGTGGAACAGCTGAATCTTAAGGTAGATCAATTCTCATCTTCAGAAGGAATGACCACAGTGACTTATTAGTAGCTGTACATGTTTGTGTACATCAATGTATGAGAGTTCATCTTACTTCACTTCTTCACCAGCATGAGCTGTCACTTGTTTTGTTGATCTTAGCATTCTGACAAGTGTAAGATAAAATCTCAAATAGTTTCAACTTGAATTAACCTGATGGCTAAGGATTTAAAACATCTCTCTTTGTTTCTCTGTCCTTTGAACTTCCTCTATTGAGAATTTTCTGTACCCATTTTATCTGGGTTACTTCTTTTCTTGATATCTAGTTTCTTGAGCTATATATTTTGGATGTTAGTCCTTTTTGGAATATGTGTTAGTAAAAATCCTTTCTCATTCTGTAGATTGCCACTTTGTCCCAATGATGGTGTCCTTTGCTTTACAAAAGTTTTTCAGCTTGATGATGTCCCAGGTATTAGTTGTTGAATTTAATAACTATGCTAATTGTGTTTTATTCAGACAGTCTTTTCTATGCCAGTTAGTTCTAGGTTATTTCCTTTCCTATTTTCTCTTCTCTAAAGTACAGTGTATCTGATTTGATTTGAGGTTATTTGTCAATTTGGGTTGAGTTTTATGCATTTTGATAAGTATGGATCTATTTAAATATTCTATGCACAGAAATCTATTTAACAAGCACCATTTGTTGAAAATACTATCTTTTTTCCTTGCCCTGTAAAGATTTGTCACTTGTATTGGTTTAATAAAACACTGTTTGGCCAGTAGCCAGGCAGGAAGTATAGGCGAAGCAACTAGAATAGGAGAATTCTGGGAAGAGGAAAGGCTTAGACTGCAGTTGTCACCCAGACACAGAGGAAGCAAAATAAGTATGCTTCACTGATAAAAGTTATCAAGCCATGTGGCTAACACAGACAAGAAATATGCGTTAATGTAAGGCATGAGTTAAAAAAGAAGCCTGAGCTAATAGGCCAACCAGTTTATAATTAATGTAAGCCTCTGTGTGCTCCTTTGGTACTGAACTGCTGTGGGAGCAGGCAGGAGAGAAACTTCTGTCAACATTTCCTGTATGTATTTATGGTCTCTTTATCAAAAATCAGGTATCTGTATGAGTGTGGATTTTTGTATCATCTTCAGCTCAGTTCTGTTAATCAATATGTCTGTTTTTGTCCTAATACCATGCTGTTTTTTATTAATATATCATTGTAGTACAGTTTGAAATTAAGGAAGGTAAAATCTCCATCAATTCTTTTATTGTTCAAGATTGTTTAGATATCCTCAATTTTTTTTACCATATGATAATGAAAATTGTTCCTTCAAGATCTGTGAATTGTGGTGGAATTTTGATGAGTATTGCATTGAACTGAAGATTATTTTGGGTAGAATGAACATTTTAATTACTTTAATTCTACCGATTCAGGTACATGGGAGTTCTTTTCATTTTTGATATCTTTTTTAATTTCTTTTTTCAATGACTTGAAGTTTTTAATCATACAGGTCATTACTTACTCAGAGATACCCCACCCCATGACAGTTTATATTATTTGATGCTATTGTAAAAGTATTGTTTCCTTCAGCTTTCTCTCTTAATGTTTCATCACTACAATAAATACATTAAGGAAAGAGTTTAAAATAATAATGATTTGAGTTTTTAAACTCAGAGGTTTTAATCTTTCATAAGAGAAAGACATGTTATAGAAAAGATAGATAAGACAGATAGGTAGTAATAGATAGATGATATAGATAAATGTATAGAGAGGAGTCTCAATAATTGCAATGACTAGTTCCTCCAAACAGATCTCATCTGTGAAAGTTTCCATCACCTCCCAATTAGTCTATGACATTAAAAAAACATAAATGTATGAAAAAAATGAAGTATTTTTCTATGATCCAGTCACTTCCTGGGAACAAGAACTTTGAACAGTCCATGTTATACTAAGTCTTTAATATAAGAGCATTTATTATTCTTTGTTGGAGGGAGTGTGCTTCAATTCCTACCAAATTACAACAGGTCCATAGTGTTAAAAATAAAAATATAATATATTCACATAAAAAATGTAAGAAAATAAGTATATTATACCTCTCAGTTAAAAAGTATACTCTTTCTATATATGGCTATATATGTATGTATACATACATATATATGGATTGCTATTGCCAAAAGAAAATCATCTATCAATGCTTGTGTTTGCCTGTTGAAAGGAGGCCACCTGTTGATTCCAGACTGCTTAGCCTTGAAGTAATCAACAGAAACTCTATTAATTAAATTGCTGCTTGGCTCATTAGCTCTAGCTTCTTATTGGCTAACTCTTACATATTAATTTAACCCATCTCCATTAATCTGTGTATTGCCATGTGGCTGCAGCTTACTGGAAAAGTTTCAGTGTCTGTCTCCAGAGGGGCTACATAGCTTCTCTCAGACTCTGCCTCCTTTCTCCCAGTNTATCCTGCCCCATCCTTAAGGAAGCAGGGGGAGGGCTGTGGGGTAGTGGGGGAGTGGGAGGGCCGGGAACAAGGAGAGTAAATGTAAATTTTCCTTTTAACAATAAAAAAAGAAAAAAATGAAAAAAAAAGAAGTTCCTTTCTTAACCAATGATAGTCACAGCCTCCAGAGGGCAATCACACATCATTTGACAGATAATCCAAAACACATGGCTAAATGGGAAACTTTATAGTAGATGTGTGTGTATATATATATATATACACACACACACACACACACACACACACACACATATATGGAAGGTCTCAAATATTCACTGGATTAGAAATTACTGGCAAAAAAAGAAATTACTGGCAAGTGAAAGCTGAAGTCAAGTTAATTAAAATACCAGAATTATGCAAAGCATGTTTGAAAAATTTATTTTTCTTTCTGTTACTCTAAGATTGAAAACCAGAACAAATATTAAGGAAATTGATAATTGCCAATGCCAGTTTTCTGGACTCAGGAGTGGTGCTTAGGTTTTTTGGTGAGAATGTTTTTGCCATCTTCTGTATACCAAAGTACTTTTTGTATAGTCAATGCCTCAAATAGGAAGACATACAGGATAATCCATGACTACATATCTCACACCTTTATCTATGAAATTAAGGAACATCTGGGAAACAGAGCAGTGGGACAAATTTGAGGAATAAATACAGAAGTTCTAACACTAATCTACAATCCCCAAACCACATAGGTATATGTGTTAAATAACACTTTTTCTAAACACTTGTCTATAGAACTATTCTTAATGTTTTATTCTTAATTTAAATTTTCTTAGGTTTAAAATTTATTACACAAGACCATACCATAAACATTTTTAATACATGTTTTTAAAGTCAATTCATAAGGCATACAAATATGCAAGATGTCAACTTAAACAAATCTGCCTCTTCAAACATATTTATGTGTTAATTTTTGTGAAAAAATTGTTTGCAGTCAATTTTTAGGTCCTTGACATGTACAGACTACCATTGCTACCCATGGCACTGTTATTTTGCTGAGTAACACAGAAGAAGCTTATATTCAAAATGTAATTCAATACCCATTGATAGATGTTTCTCTATTTCTCCCTCCTACCCTTTCCTCAACCACTTACTATCAACCTCTGTGATATCAAATTTTTCTATTAGACTTACTTATTTAATTACTTTACATCCTGACCACCATTTCCCTTCCCTCCTCTCCTATATTCTATTCCCATCTCCCACTTGCTCTCCTCCAATCTACCAATTCTATGTTTCTGTTCAGAAAATGGAAGGTCCCCAATGGATATCAACTAACATGACATATCATGTTGAGATAAGCACATTCTGCTGATGTGGCAGACTTTTTTGACTTCCCATGGGGGCCCTTAATCACTGGGAGGAGTGGATAGTGGTGGGATGGGGGAGGCAAGGTGGATGGGAGGAAAATTTGGGAAACAATTGTTAATGGACTGTAAAATGAATTAAAAAGTCAAGTAAAATTTTAAAAATGACTAAACAAGGAAGCTCCAAAGAGTAAAAAACGGAGAAACATCCCACTGTTAGGAACACTATAGGAATACCAAGTTATACACTTACCAAATATATGTAGAATGCCTATTTCAGTTCCATGCTGGCTCCCTAAATGTCAGTTCAATCTCTATGAGTTCCTATGAACCCAGGTTAGTTGATTCTGTGTATTTTCTTGTGATGTCCTTGACCCCTCTGGCTTCTAAAACCCTTCCTCCTCTTTATCAGGATTTCCCAAGTTTAGTCTAATGTTTGGCTGTGGGGCTCTGCATCTGTTTCTATCTGTTACAGGATGAAACCTTTCTGATAACAACTAGGGAAGGTACCAATCCATGAG
>JAQHUG010000027.1:3963137-3988251 GCA_028555095.1 Dicrostonyx torquatus | reverse complement strand
CACATCATATAGTGGGGACACCCACATCATCTTACAGAGTTAGTAACAGTACCAGCCTTTCCTGAGTTAGCCTAAGGCAGGATTTCCAAGCCAGCCTCATGGCTGAATAATGCCTAGGTGGACATAGGATTGCCAGTCTTGTTTGCTGGTGCCTCCTCTATATTAATCTCTTGCTTTTCTTATTTACATATTTTCTTGTTTCCCTGCTTAAATTCCTCCCTAAGAGTGGTAGCTGCAAACACCTTGGAGTTCTGAAGGGCAAAACTAAGTCATATTCTATAACTGTTTTCATGCTAATGAAGAATGTAGACCCTGAGTGAGAAGGAATAAATATTTTTCCTTTTTTATCTCCCAGTCAGAGAGGGGGCATTAGATTTCCAGTCATAGAAGCTGACTAGAATCTCTGTGTCATAGGCAGTTTTGTTTAAAATTACTATACAACTGCCGGGTGATAGTGGCGCATGCCTTTAATCCCAGCACTCGGGAGGCAGAGACAGGAGGATCTCTGTGAGTTCGAGGCCAGCCTAGTACAAGAGCTAGTTCCAGGACAGGCTCTAAATCTACGGGGAAACCCTGTCTCGAAAAACCAAAATAAAATAACTATACAACTCACAAGATTCAAATTTTACAGGAATAAAATACAATGCTTAAGTAAGAATCTTATTATTATGTCAATCACTGACCTTAGGATACACTGGAGACAAGAAAAATATGGCCATATCTCTTTCAGGGGAGTCACCCTTTATTGCTTTTTCTGGGGAGAGTGATGCCCTTAAGAAGTTAAACACTCCTGTCTCTGCACTCCAGCACTGGGATTTCAATAATGTATTATAATAACCCAATTTTTATGTGTATTCCTGGTATCAAATTTAGTTCATGATTACTTTAATCATATACCCACTATAGGTAGATGATAGATAGATAGATAGATAGATAGATAGATAGATAGATACATACATACATACATACATACATACATACATTGATGATAGATAGATAGATAGATAGATAGATAGATAGATAGATAGATATTATTTAGCAATCAGGAGGCTTTTTTGAGGTAGTAAATGCATGGACATATGGACAAAAAAGAAATCATCTGAAGATTGATTTATACTAATCATGAAAATTTAACAATAGTTTAGATTGACAATTGCACACTTGAAAAAGTTCATTCCTTCATTTGATAAAGATGAAAAGAAATCTAGAACATAAACCCAACTGGAACATAACTCCATATTTCTAACTTAACAACACATCTATGCCAAATTGTTTGGATTGGACAGTGGTACACAAAATACATCACAATTTGTTTTCTACTGATTCATGTCTATTCACTAACATTATGTCAATTAAATGTTTAACAGAGAATGAACTTAGGCAATGGAGAAAATCAAGAGTCAACTTATAAACCAGATGTTTATTGAATTGCTTAGTGGCATGCTTTATATGCATACAATTTAAAGATCAGCTTCTTTGATTTCAGCCAAGGACTAACATCCATAAAATTCTTTTCTTGCCAATAGCTTGATCTCCAATTTATTTTCTTCTAATTTCCTTCTTTAAAATTGCTGTACATGCTGATTGGTGAGATGGCTCAACCACAAAAGGTTAGGCTGACAATCAGTAAACAAAGAAGTCGTATTTGCTGTAAGAGGTAAGCTTCACAGTCGGCAACAGTTTTGGGAGAGATAGATCATCCAATCCTCCTGTTCTCTGTTGCTTTAAGCTGACTCATATCCTTTTGTTAGAAAATGCCTCGCCTTTACCTGTGCTGTAGTTCATTTCCAAACTCTGAAATTTTTAAAATGAAAATGTGCCCCTGACTT
Source organism: Dicrostonyx torquatus (assembly GCA_028555095.1). Lineage (NCBI taxonomy): Eukaryota > Metazoa > Chordata > Mammalia > Rodentia > Cricetidae > Dicrostonyx > Dicrostonyx torquatus. Next base: position 3,986,422 of record JAQHUG010000027.1, on the reverse strand, counting down.
CTGTACAGCTCTGCACACCATGTCGGTGGACGCTCTTAACATTTAAATAAACGTTAGAACATCTTATAAAAATTACTGATGACGTTTCCCTTACTCTCTTCTCTGTGAAAGCCAAATATGAGGTGTGTGCTTACAGCTACAGAGTTTTATTCAATTAGTTCCTCAGCCGCACAATGAGCAATGATTGGTCTACACACTAACCTACCTGACCCTCAGAGTCCAAATAGATGAACAATCAAACACAGATAATGACTATTTCAGATGCTCTCCATAAACATCAGAGCAAAGAGCAACAGCAAAGCAAGAAAGAATATGGAAGATCTCCAAAGTCCTACAAATAAATACACAGCACTAACAAAGGAATTGTAGCTGAGAACTAAAAGGATTCAAAGATCTAGCAGAGGAATGTAACTACAGCTCATTTGTAGACTGCTTGCCAAGCATGTGGAAGGCCTTAAATCTGAACCCTTGAACAATTACAAACCCCACAGTTTAAAACACAAATATTCAGTTGTTGCATAGCTCTGAAAAAAGCGTGATTGTATCTGAGGACACAGTAAAGGAGTGGTGGCTTTTGCTTTGGAAAAAAATTTATAGTTGCAAAAAATAAATATCTAGTCATTACTACTCTCTAAAATAGAATAGCCAAAATGAGCTGAAAAGTAAACTATTTCAAAACAGGTTATGAAAATGTTTTATGGAAATTAACAAAAGGAGCAATCAATACAGCAGGAAAAACATGTTGGCCAATAAAGTTTAAAAATCATTTATGAAATGATAATTAATTTGAAAAAGGTGTGTCATGGCAACAAAGTAAACAATACAGCAACCAGTAACTTTGTGATCGCATTTAAGGCCCAGTTCAAAAGATGGAACCCATTCCTAATAATATTAATGAGGCTAATTGGGACACCTTTTGCTATTATTCTGCAAAATGAATATAGCAAAGAAATGGCTCCGAATGATGTATTGCTGTACAGAGATGTGTGCATCCCTTAGTCTTCATCACAGAAGCAGCTACTTGCCATAGATAATAATAAAACAGAGACTAACAACTGGAAAACATGCAGAAAATAAGAGACTTCAAAGAAATCAGCTTTGAATGGGACGGGATGTCTTTATCATACCTCTCCTCTCAAGGATCAGAAATTAATGTAGAAGAGAAAGCAGGAAGATTGTAATGGACAGAGGAAGCAGCTGACTCCAGAGAAGCAGCATTGTCAGATATAACAGACAGATGCGCGTACGAACTCATGGAGACTGTGAAAGTGTACACAAATGCTGAAGACGTCCAAATCAGACAATTCTTAGCATGCAAGGTTGAAGTGGGCACAGTACCCCAACCATAAAAAAGAAGCAATATAAAAGATAGTTTATAGAACAGAAGAAAGTCAGGCTTCTTCAATTGAGTGACACTGGGTTTATCAGTCACACTCTTAGGCATACTGTTATTTGTGCAAAATGTAATCCAGGACATGAATTGCCCTTGATAGAAATGTTTGCTCCCAGGTGGTAGACTGGTGGGAGCAAAACACCTTTTCTTGTAAGATAGCACTACTATATTCAAATCGTAGCAAACATTAATATAGCTAGTTTAACATTACTCTCTTTACTCATGAGCATGAACAGCATTTAAAAATACTTGAGTGTGTGTGTGTGTGTGTGTGGTGTGTGTGTGTGTGGTGTGTGTGTGTGTATGTGTGTATGAGTGACTATAAGTAGATGCGTAGTTTCACTTTAGGGTATCATTGTTGAAGGCTTAAATGTTTGATTACAAAAATGATCATCAGCAACAGTTATTGGAGAAGAGACATTTTTCCCCATATACTTCAAGTTCAGGTAGGAAAGCTAAGATTAAGAGAGGAGAACAAGACATGAACTGAGTTCAGAAACATACTGGCTCCTTAACTTTAGATTACTTTAACATCTTCACCCTAAAAAATAAAATCAGTGATATTTAAAGGAAATTATAAGCTTTAATAATGAGACTAATAATGTGTAACTGTGTGTCTTTTAGTTTCTATGTTTTCCAAATAAATAAATACAGTATTGGATCAAACTTAGGACATAGTTAACCCAGATTGAAGCTTTCAGCTGCAAAAATACATGTCTGAATTAAAATGCTGATTAATACACATATACACACATTCATATATGTGTACTACATAAAAACAGAATGAGATGATTATTTTTAAATTTTCAATAAAATTCTATTTGAAAAATGAATGTTTTGTGTGAGAAACATGAATAACTCAATATGTTTGAAGTTGCTGCTTCAAATATACTAAATGAGCTTGTGCCTTTATACACACACCATTGGATTTTCATATAAGCACTAATGTGACACAGACATGTGGCTATATGTATTAAATATTAATCATTACCCTGAAGTAGCTATCTCACTGTTTATTGTATTTTAAGTAATTACTTTTGAAAGAATCATGGGTCAGGAAAGCAATATTGTCATAATTTTTCCACGACATGTAAAATGCCATGTCCTAAAGTAAAGCGACTAGTTACTAGAAATGAAAACACGGCAACTTCATTCTCAATGTAAGCTGTGAGGGATACTTTGGAAATCTTGTCTCCAATGTACTTTACATTACAAATTGTGACAACAATGATAAATATTAACTTAAGAATCTCTCTGAGAGTTAAGTAAGACTTTGGGGAAATACAACAATCAATAACCAAATAAATTTATAAACAATTGAGGTGTTGGCTAGGCTTATGGTCTTCTTACACAGGACTTACATGAAATTCCCATGAGTCACAGCTGTGTATAACATTAGCTTGCATAGCCCTGTCTGACACTATGTCTAGGAAAGCCAAACAGTGGGGAAGAAATTTCCATGTCAGCCCCAGAATGATGTCTCTGTGCTGTGTAAATAAAGTGTCTGATATACTATAGGGTCATTTTTCTGGTTGATGCCAAGTGACCACAGGGTATTGTATAACTTTGTTCTAAAAGAATCTCATGAACACTACCTACACGATGAACATAGTTTTAGAATGTTTTTATCTGTAACTGTTAGAGAAGAAATTAAAGGTTCATCATATCAATAAAGTAGTTTTGTACATGCTTTAAGTTAAATTATCTTTTTCTTATTTTATTTGATTAGTATATTCATCAAAGCTATTTAGTGTAAACATTTAAATGCATTTAAATGTCAAAAGAGATATTTAATAGCATCACCCGTCCACTCACACACACACACATTTTTCTTGCTTTCAGATTATCTTTCCACAGCAAATAGCAACAAGCACTAGAGCAGTAAAGAAAATACAACAAACAGAAAAGGATTTCCATACACTGCTTCAAGGCAAATTGGTAACTCACAGATTCATCATATAAATAATGGCTTCTGAGACTTGATAGGTAGAGTTTCATAAAATTAAATTGCTTTTCAATACTTAGTGCTGAAGCATTCATTAAGAGAAAGAATTCTAAATTCAGGACTTGCACACGATTATTTTTTATGGTACATGAAATAAAGCCAAGCATTTAAATACCTGACTTGCTTTTTTTTCACCTGTTTTCTCTTCTTCTTCTTCTTCTTCTTCTTCTTCTTATTATTATTATTATTATTATTATTATTATTATTATTATTATTATTATTACAAGAAAAATTTACATTTACTCCCCTTGATCCCGGCCCTCCCGCTCCCCCCTACCCCACTGCCCTCCCCCTGCTTCCTTAAGATGGGGCAGGTTGCTTTTGAACAGTCTTTGCAAGAGTATCAGGGGGAAAGCACTATTCTTAAAGACTCTAAGGTAGAATAATAAATCATGGCCATTTGCTGGGTTTTCACCTTCTGCTGGCAATACCTTTACAATTTCAAGCTACTTTATTTCAAGGAGAACTGTTCTACAATAGAAGATTAGACCCAAGGTGAGAACAATATTTATAAGGGACATAAATGCTAAAATGACCAATACCTGTGAGTTAGTCCCAAGAGAAAAAGTGTTGATAAAGGGTCATGTACGGTGTTTTTAAAGATGGACTCTATTTATTGCAATAAGTCAAAGCTGGTATGACTAGTGTGATAATTACGTTTTAATGTGACTTTGGAGATACATAGAACTTGAGATATTTCTTTTCACTTTAAAAGCATGGGCTGTGGTGGCATTCAGGAGGACAATTTTTAAAATTGTCATTCAGTTACCAGCTAAATAGTTAGAAAGAGAACTTCATCCTTTCTTTGGATGCACTGCAAAATTTGCCATTTATCAGTGCACTCTAGAGAAATGCAAAATCTCCACAATGGACTATCAGTAACTCCACTGACCTCGCTGGGATATTACAAGGAATTCTTTATAACACTTTGAAGGATAGCCGAGTGCTGTTGTGTTCAGAGCTTGGACATTACAAAGAGCCCAGAGCGCTTACATTACCCCTTTGATCTGACAGTCTTTAAAGACTAGAAAATAGCTGGACTGCTTTTCCACCAAGATCTTGCCAGTTGTTCACAAAGCACTGGCCTGCATGTGTAAGCCACTGCCTGCCTTCTATGAACTGAGTGTGAAACCCAAATGTCTTCCTCTGCCTTCGCCATCTCCTGGTCTGCATTGCTTTGCTTCCTTTGTAGCAGATTCTGTGCCTCTGGCAATGAGGATTAAATGTCAATGCAGTATGGGAAACATCATCTTGTCCTTGGAGAGAAATAACAGGTCTATGTACTGCGACACCCTAGGGTTGCACATTCCTCTTCAAAGTATAGAATTAATGCTATTTCACATGTGAAGGAACTGGGATAAAAGATGGCACATGAGAATAAATTGAATCCAATTCATCATTCTAGCTATGCTGTTGATTATCCTGGTAAGAAAATTGATGTTTCATACTCTGATGAGAATGTTATCTGCCATGCGCTATGGTCATTTAATTTCCATTTAGGAGTCAGAAAAAGAGACTTCATATATATTAAAATTTTTAATTTTTCTTGGGTGTGTTCTGAGGCAATGAAGGTTCATTGCATTAGATTCAATGCAGGACATGGTTCATACATGATACATACTTCTAGTACTATATAATCCACTTTAGGTGGTGTTATTTACTTAATTTTCATTTAAGGATTAAATAAATGTGATCTTATTTCCTTTTTTTCTGATAGTGCTATAAATTTCCTGATGTTGGTGGCAAAACAAGCAAGACTTTGTGTCTCTTTCAGGATGAAAAACAAAAGAAACACCTAGTCTAGCACTGAAGAACGGAATGATAGAAATGATTAGCATTTAATTAGGCTGTGGAGCTGGGTGGCTCAGTTGGTATAGAACTCGGTACAGCATGAAATGTGAAGAGCATGAAGGCCAAACTATGGATTCCTAGACCACCGTGAAGTCCAATATAAGAACAGATATCAGTCATATCAAAATCCTAAGATGGGAGGTAGAGACAGGAGAATCCTTAGGACTCCATGGTACAAACAGCTCTGCACTTACAGAAGTGCACAAGGCAAACAAGGTGAAACAACAATCAACATTTGAAGTTGTTGACCTCCACGCTTGTGCCAAATGTGCTGTCACTCATCCATGGAAGCATGCTCTTGTGTGCACATGCATGCAGACACACACACACAAACACACACCAAAACCAAAACTAACATAAAAATAAAAGAATCATATTTAATAGTCATTGCCACTGAAAAGAAAAGAAATTCCATGTGTTCAAAATGCAAACATAAATCTCTATTTTAGCTTTTGCAGACTATCATGGCAATAATACAAATAAAGAAATAGTATTATTAGCCCAGTTCCTCCTGAGAAAGACTTAGTTTTCCAGCAGGATAATGTGTTTTTTTTTTAAAGGACATAGCTGACAAGTGTTGTGTTCTCTGTTTATCTCTATCTCACCAGTTAGCTGAACACTACCCATGGGCAATACTAAAGGCAGAACATTAAGTATTCTAAATATGCCAAGCTGATTCATTTTGCTACTTTCATCATGGAGTCTGACAATTAATCATTCTGGAAACATCTAGACTGGGTTAGTGATTGTGAACTGGGGATCCATGCCATTATTCCACAGTGAGACTACTTAGAATGAAGTCATAGAACACAGCACAAAAACAAACAATAGTCAGGCATGGTATCCTGAGCCTTTAATTCCAACACTCAGGAATCAGAGACAGGAGGATACCTGTGAGTTTCAGGTCAGCAAGTGCTATGTATTGAGACTCTGTCTCAAACACAAACAAACAAAAAGCAGCCAAAATGAGACAGGAGATAGTAAACAAAAACAATATAAACAAACTAACCAGGATTACAACATTTATAAAGATCTTCACCATAAAAATTTTTAATGCTATATTGAATTTCATGAAGAAGTTATGAAAAATTTCAAATGTCAAAGGTAAGGATAGATATTTTTGCAAAGTGGGTGGGAGTGAAGTTTAGAAGTTTCTTTAGGATCCCATTACACTTTTAACCAAAGTTTGCAGTCCTGTAAGACCTGGATTCATTTTTATTTTCTAGTTTGACTGCAAGGAACAAGGGAGGTTGTTTTCAGTGGGATTTCTTTCATATATGCTATCCTTATAATAGAGGTAGGCCACTTTTCTCTGTTTCCCAGACATTCCTCATCAGATAGTTGTGGTTTGCTTTATGAATATTGTGCACCAGTAGCCCTGTGGACAAATTCTGTCTGCAGTATTGTATTATTTGAACTTTGGAGTGTTACAAACTGTTTTGAAATAAATACTTGTTTTTAAAAACTAGTGTTTGTGCATTTTAATATGAATGGCTGGTACCAAATGAAAAACTGTCATGTGACCTCACACTTCTAAAAGGTAAAACTCCTATTCAGTTTAACCATGGAACCCCTTATTTTTTTATTATTGCAATGTCTTATGTATTTTTATTCATTTAACTATTACTTACTTGAGGTCTTAGACTTTTTATCTTACAAGACTTAGCTTCTCTTCATTTTTTTAAACTACTCTTTTACTTAATTTAAATTAAATATAGATTCTACTGCTTGGCTCTTCATGTTATAAGATACATTGAATAAAATGGGAATGAATGCATCTCTTCTAGGAAACCTTACATATTCCATGCACAAAATTCAAAAGTAGTTAGTCATAATTCCAGTTGATGGCTTGAGCTTGAGTCAAAACTCCATATTTCACATCCCTCCTGTCTTTGGTCAGCTTTGCAACTGTTTCAACTGGTTCATATGTGACATGGGAAAATTATTGTAGTGTAATATGTACATTTAGTTAGTTTCTCCATATTTTTGTGCTCTGAACTTGAGTATTCAATTGATTACAGAAACCTATATGCAGAACAAAGAAGTTCTTCCTGTGCAGACAACATGTGCTTTCTGGTTGTGCCACTACTGACAAGTAATAAGTGTAACAGCTCTTAGGCATTATATTCAGTGTAGAGAAGAGTTAAGGTATGTGAGAGAACAGAGATAGGATGTATATACTAGACCAACACTTTTCCTACATGAGAAGTCTAAAAAGTTAACTACTCTTCTTCTAAACATTAGGATAATTTATTTATTTTGTTACAATATTTGGAGATGATAATATAATTACATTAATTTCTCCCTCCAATTCCTAATGTACACCTCCCTATTGTCGTTCAAATTTATGGTCATTTTTGTTACATGTATGTGAGTATATGCATGTATATACATATATAATGCAAACTATTCAATCCATATGTTACTTGAATGTATATGTTTTCTGTGCTGAATATTTGGTACTTGATAGCCAATTAATGTGATCTTTCCTAAAGAAGGCTATTTCTCCCACTCTCAGCATTCCTTAGTCTCCTGTAATTCTCTGTCTAAAATGAAGTCCTTGTAAGTGGACAGAGGAGATTACTCAATGAATGATTAAAATACTTTATTGCAGGTGGTGGTGTAAACCCTTAATCTCAGCACTTGGGAGGCAGAGGCAGGATGATATCTGAGTTCAAGGACAGCCAGGTATACAGAGTGAGTTCTAAGACAGTAAAGGCTACACAGAGAAACCCTGTCTTGGAAAGCAACAACAATGGGGCCTCGTGAGCTTTTATTTCCCTTTCCGTTTTACCATGTCTATTGGTATCATCCTTGTTCAGGTCGTAATTAGGCAGCCAAGTTGTGAAACTTACAGACTCTTGCATTTCTATGAGGAGCAATCTCAAAGCAAACTGATCATCTGGCTTTTACAATCTTTCTACTCCATCTTCCCCTAATGGTTACTGAGCCTTAGATGCAGAAGTTGTGTCGTAAATAGTGCATCAGTCTAACAATAGATTATTGCAATATTAGTCATAATCAAATAGGACAGTATCAATTAGGCCTGGACTCTAAAACACTGCAGCTTGATCAGTTATAGTTTTGTATAGTGCTGTCTGTTGCAGAGTGTTTTCTTAATGGTGGGTGAGAACTACACTCATGTGTGAGTATAAGTAAGTTTAAATGTTTAGAATGTAGCTTGGGTTAGGAATTTACCATAGCGGCAATTATAGGTTCTCCTCCAAGAGTCATAACTTCACCAGCCCTAAAGAAATGGCTAGGTTGCCAGTACCAGACATGTCTTTTCTCTTTTGAGCATGCCTTAGGTTTAATAAGAGAGCTGTTGGCTACTATCAAGTTATGTGTGCCTCTATTACAGCCTTATTGTTATTGTGCCATTCTTGTCATTGTTCTGACTCATAAGCATTATAGCGGGGTAAAACTATTGTTTGCCTCTTTATTTTGAAAGCTAGCATAGTACCCTTCTCTCTCTGGTCATTTGAGGTAGTTTTCAGAGAGAAGGCTTTCAGGTGAGATCTAACTTAGGTCCTTTTCAAGTCCTGTGTCTCAAGTGAATGTTTTCTTCAGCAATGGGGACTTACTTTTCACCTTCAGGGAGCAATTAAAGGCAACAGCAATAAACTGTGTTTTGGGAATCTATCTGATGGACCGAACCAACAACTCAAAAAGAGCTTCTCATGCCTGGTATTGGGATTTTCTTAGATAGTCTATGAATCTTGGGGACAGCATAGTCATGCCAGATGGGAAATTTTCATTTAATTTACATGAGTATATGCATAGACAAATATAGGTAGATAGTTAATAGTCTGATTTTTATGACTTTTCTCACACATACTTACTGTTACTTTACCTTCCTCTCTATATTTTCTGAATTTATCTTTATTACCTTTCCTATATAAATCCATTTCCATTTTATCCACTTTATTCTTCCAGGTCACTTGTACCCTGCTAACTGCAGAAACAAATTATTCAAGAGAAGCAATAAAGGTTGAACAAGAATCAATAAAGCAGTGATCTGTAAAAGTGTTTAACTTTGAAACTGACAAATCCCAGACACTCCAGTGTTGATCACCCAGGGGTCAAACAGACAGCCCACCTAAAGCTGTCCTCTCTTTGACATAACAGCTGGCCTGCAGCCTAGGTAAAATAGCAAGTGCTTTGCAAAGGCCATGGTGGTTTCATGGAGATGGGATCTCACTAAAAGCTTCATTCTTGCGTATGTATCAGGTCCATTAATTAACTGAATTCATATATAAAATTTTATGCCTATAACCCCTTCATGTTTTCACAATGTTGGATTGAACATATCATAAATGAAATCCTAGAAAACCTTGGTTAAACTATGTGGTCAAGTAGCTCTGCATGCAAAAATTATTTTATTATTGCTGCTTACTGAGCTAATTGCAGCAATAATGAAAACACAAAGCAAAGAATTTATTTAGGAAAAGAGACCCAGGGTATCGTCCTTTCCATGACCAAAGCCTGTATTCAATGCTATTATTTCCTCTGCATTTTATTTTATGGCATGATAACAAGAAGTAGATAGGCTAATAGATACAGAAAAATCATATCCAGAAGACAATAAAATCATGAAAATAGTTACCTCATAATCCCTATTAACTACTCAATGTTATTATAAAATGTGTCCCATACATTATAAATGTGATACACTTAGTGGTGTTTGAATGTAAAATCCTCTTCTCTATAGACTCATGTGTGTAAACATTTGGTCACCATTTAGTCATCCTGTTTGGGGAAGTAGTGGATCCTATGGGGACTGAGTTTTACTATAAGAAGTGGGTCACTGCAGGTTAACCCTGAAATTTTACATCACAGTCCAACTTCTTGTTCCCTCTCTAATTCCTGGGTGCTGATGCAATGTGACCAGCCAAACTCTCACTTCTCTCCTATCATCATGCTTTCCCTGATGACTGCTATGAAATCTTGCCATGATGAACTATGTCATTACGTAACTATAATCCAGAATAAACCCTTTCTCTCCTAAATTGCTTTATCAGAATATCTAGCTGCACTAAGGATAAAGTAAATAAGAAATTCATTTATGTTTTCTTATGGAAGTGGAAACTGAGTCCTATAAAGATGGTATAACTATCCTAAGAATGTCACTTATAAATGCAGATGGGAAAAGTCAGCTTGTCAACATCTTGACTTCATTCTCTCAGCAATAAGGCACACAGTTACAGATTTTTACAAACTTTCTGTGAATATCTTCCCAACATATTTAGAAGATTCTTGAGGAGCCCAAAGAAAGCAATGATCATCCAATTAGAAACAATGACATGTCATAGGGGGAGACTGCTCATTCATTTCTGGCTGCCCAGACAAGTAAAATTACACAGAAACTATATTAATCACAACACTGCTTAGCCAGTAGCTTAGGCATATTCCTGGTTGACTCTTTTATCTCAAATTAGCCCCTTTCTATTAATCTGGGTATTGCCATGAGGCTATGACCTACTGGTAAGGGTTCAGCATTCTGGCATCTTTCTCCTGGCAGCTACATGGCATGTCTCTGACCCTGATTACTTTCTCTCTGTGTCTCTGTTCCAATTTTCCACTTGGTTTCACTCTGCTAAGCCATTGTTTGGAGCAGTTTTTTTTATTAACCAATGGTAATAAAAACATATTTACACCATACAGATGAGAATCCCACATCACCCTGTGCCTAGCTAGATCTCTGTGTGATTTTTCATCTTGTAGTTGGTTTTAAAACCTTTAATGCTAATCTATGACACAGTTCCATAACCATATAAGCAATACATTTATTAAGCCTTAAATGAATCCGGTGTTAAAATGGGAAGCATGTAATCCGAGTAATAAAATCCCAGGGCAGAGGTGGGAGTGACATGGATTTTCAAGACACTGGAAGGCCTTCCTCTTCAAAATGGAGAATGCTTGGTATTTCTTACAGTTGGGACAGAATTCATAAAAACATGTATTAGGAAAGAACAGATCTTATCTGACAGTAAATGAGAACTAAAGGCTGTGTCCCTACTGGCTAATTAATAGCTATCAACTTTAAGACTATTTTCACTATTTAATATTTGATTAATAGCTAAATATGCTTTAAAATTGTCTTGCAATTAAGGCACAGTCTCAAGAAGTCACAGTCTAAGTAGTCACAGAGTCTAGGTTATAGCTACCATTAAATTCAATATCCATAATCAAATATGCTTGAAATCTTTAACCAAATTGTTCAACGGATCTGTGCTTCCCATATTGTTGTTGTCTAACACAACTGGCCAGTATACTTCTGCTCAGAAACGTGTTTAAACTATCTTCTCCAATGACGTAGGTATACATTTTGTTTGTCCCTCTGAAATAAGGTTCTCTACAGTTAATTGGATTGAATTCCATCATTAATTATCCAATTCCTGTCGTGGGAGCTCCTTTGGCCAATAGCCTTTAAGATTCCAGCCCACTTGGGCATGGTCTCTTATACTATAAATGCAGCTGTAAAGCATGTGCTTGTTCTCTTGATTCTGGCTCTCGCTTCCAGCTGCTATACTCTGTTCCTGTTCCCCATTTGTGCAGAGGACTGTTATCTAGGACAGTGACCTGTAAGTCTCCCCTAAATAAATAACCCTTTATTAGTCATAATTCTGAACTAGTGTGGGATTATTTTGTGACTTCTTCTATCAAATGTCCACAGCCATTTAAAACCATAATTTACTCATAGCTTTATTTATTTCAATCCAAACAACATTACTGCTGTAAATAATTGATGAAATAACATCATATTGCTCTCTCTCTCTCTCTCTGTCTGTCTCTCTCTGTATATTTTGCTATCAACATTCAAATCATGGTTTGTAATTTAATTTTGTGATTCTACAAAGCATGGTCATCTGATGCTATTCATTTTGCTTTTAAATAAAAATCACAGTGATGAATATGTATTGGTAATTAGTTATTTTCTAACTTTTATGCAGCACTTTATAAAATCCAATTGCCAACAATTAAGCCACATATACTGATGGGAAGCATTTAAAGGGATATAGAAATTTTGAGAATGAGGCCATAGATGGTCCTAGCAGTCAGCTGAGTATATTATTGAATACTTATTGCTGCAAAAAACCTGTCATTCCAGTGATTCACATATCCTATTTGGACTGCTCCTCTGAGTCAAGTCCCACACTGAAGAATAGAGTTGTAAAGGTGCCACACCTGGCGATGTCGCCTGTGTGTAAAAACACAGGAAGTTTAAGGGGAAGTTCGTGCTTTCGAGCTATGCTTCCAGCGTTCCGCGGTAATCAGCTCAAGTCATGAACTTGAATGGAGGATCTTGTTCTCACTGCTGTCATAGATGGTTATCTGTCTTTGCTATTCTTTCCTACTAATGTATTTTAATGTATGTGGCCAAACATACAATCTTACCAGAGAACCCATTGATGTTCCTGGAAATAATAATTATAGCTTTGATATTAGGGGCAATGCTCAAGATACCTTCAGTGTTTCAAGCCCTTGTGCAAATGTTAGTTATAAGCACTATGAAATCAGTAAAAGGAGCATTGTTAATGAGTTATAGCAGTAGAAGTTTTGCTTAAGTAACAACTAATATAGTATGGGGAGAAAAACATAAACTAAAGAAGCTCATAAAGTAATTTAGCTAAGAATAGAAGATATATGATGGAGATCATACAGAAGTATAGTTGAGTCATTAATTTCATTTACAGAAAGGCAGGAGAGATGATAGTTATATGTTTGTATTTTATAAGAGGCAAAACAGAATTACTTAGCATAGACTTGCTAGATAATAACCTCCAAAGTGTCTGTTTCTTAAGAAAGGATAAACAAGTATATTTCAACAGATGCAGAGAGTCTCTAGAAGAGATAAAGGGTTAAGCAAAAAGAAAAAAGGGCCAGAATAGCAATTGTGGGAAAGAACTTTCTATTCCTAGATAAGATGTACCCACCGGCCTGAGGTTTTATTCCCCAAGGACAAGAATTTCCCTTCCCAGGATGTATTATGTCAGACACCTGCTCATCGTTTTTGTAACTAAAAGAAGCTTTCATATGTGCCAACTTACGACATGTGACCTTCTGGTGCTGTTCTTTGTTTTAATACTATATAATGGAAATATGAATTCAGTAAAGTTGCAGCAGATTCAAACCACTCTCTTGTGTGTTGTTCTGTTATTCACCTAAATTTGTACCTTCCTGGTAACAAGACCCTGTTTCCCCACGGTCTGAGGGGCTCCCCTGAGCTGGTCCATGGCATAAAGGAAATGTTATGTTTCTGCCTGGGAAAACTGAGGCTTGGGCCTTTGAATTGCAGTTGTTCTTGCTAGCAAGGTCTGCAAAATGCACTCTCATTTACCAGCTTCTTCATTTGATAGGGAAAGAATACTTGGCACTTAGTGCAGCTTTCCCTGACTCCCAACTGGAATTTCTTCTAGCTTTCTAAATTACTTGGCACTAAGCAATGTACCTCTGCCAAAAAGTAAATGGCTCAATATTTGAAATGAGACACATCAGCAAATTTCAGGTTGAGTGTTGAGGTCACATTGATTTTGTCCACAGGAGTCACCTGTACTGGGAAGAAATCAATGACTAAAAAATTTAATAAAATTAAAAAAATAAAGAGGATTCCAAATGACTTATTTATACTTTTATTTTATTTTATATTGAAAACTGAGGTGGTGGTAGAATTCTTTTCTGGGTCATCCTTGAACTGCACACAACCTAACTTGAACTTCTAATTCCTCTGATTCCTCCACTAAGTGCTTAGATTAAATTTACAAACCACTATGTCTATTTTATGTAGGGTTAAGGACTGGCTGAGGGTTTTGTGCATATTTGGCAAACATTCAATCAACAGAACTATAACACAAGCCCTCAGTATAGCCTTAAAGATGTCTATTTTCAGAGTACATGTTGTTGATGGACCTTAGAAGGAAAAGATGAACCTAACAACTGGGCTGAAACATAAAATGTATTATTAGGAATCTTAGGAGAATATGTGCATCTAGAAATATATTTGACCTAATCCCTGTATTCTATTACACAATTTGATTGATCATAGCCTACAAGCATTTTAAGCAAGAGAGGGAGATTATAACAAATCCATTTCTCTTTTAACTGATCAATTATTTGATTACTCAATTTATTAATTCATCTATTCTCTATTCATCTACTTAGTAAAATGTTCTCTCACTGAAAGCTTACAATTAGTAAGCTGTCATGGCTGAGAATAAGAAAATTAAGGAAAACAATACCCACTTCATAAAACATACCAACAATACCAAAGAGAAACATGTAAAAATTTATTACAATACAAATATGCCTGGAATTTGCATCCTTTTATGGCACAGGAAGCAGGAAAATATATTTCTGCTATCATAAGAACATGAGGAAGCTGTTGTATCAACACCCAAGGTTGGCATACACACTGCACATGTGTGGATGCAAGGTGATACCACCAGGAAATCCTTACCCAATTATAGCAAGAGAGTACAGAATTGTTACATCTCATTCTTCTGGATTGCAGTGTGATAATGCAATATCATTATAATATATAAATATAATAAAATTTCAATCAAATTCAATGCAATTGGAAAAAGACACAAACTTAGTTGATAATTTAAATTGTTTCTCATAGAGCTCCAATAAATATTTCATTATAGTTATTATATTTATTATTGTTGTTTCTTACATAAAATTATGCATTTTCTGAAGCTAATTTTCAGTTATTTTTATATCTCGTTTACAAAATGAGATGTCAATAATTAACAGCATCCAACTCTCAATGTTTAAACAGAATATTATAGATAATTTCTTTTCAGAAGGACACAGATGAAAAGTGTGCTTTCTCAAAGCTAAAGGAGTTTGTAAGTAGAATTTATACAAATTTAACCAAAATTTTTCAAACTTATATGACATAAATATTTAATAGAGGATTGGTTATCTTTATTTTGTCTAAAATACTCTTTCTACATTAATTCCATATTTATATATAGTAAAACATAATTAGTCTCTATATGAGTATTAGTACCTATATATTTAAGTAAATACCTGTATGTTTATGTAGATGTGGAATATGCCATCACCTACTCTTGCTGCTACCATGTCTCCTGCCCTGTTCTTGTCTATGTAGATATATCTCTTTTAGGTTTGAATTTTTATTGGTGAATTTAATTGTCATCCACATTAAAATTTTTGATATATGAAACATCCTGATAAAAGCTGAAAGAAACACATGCACTAGAAGAAAATTTGACAGGTTACATATGTGTAAAGATTTTTGATATTATGTTTTTTTAAAAATTGTTTTTAAATTTTACTTTAGGGATTCCCTAAACTCAAGAAAGTAGTTCAATACAAGCAATGAAGTTGTTTAAAAAGGAAGATATGCAAATTACAAATTCAAGAAGGTATACTTCATTGCATTAGTCATTGAAAATATACAGTTTAGGATTACAGTGAGATACAGTGCGGCTGTTAGAATGGCAGGAATTAAAATTCTGAAAGTCAATGTCATCTTCATGTAGAGATTATGAGCCTTTAATGTTTGAATGTTCTTTCACTGACATTTAATTGTCTTCCATGGTTGTATATGATAGCAATATGGAAATTTAAAATTTCTGACATATGTGTGTATATTTAATTCTGTTTTACAGACTCAACACACACACTCATATGTATGTGTATGTATATATATATATATATAATATTTCCCATGAAAATGAAATGTTCATATTAATCAGTTATTTTCTATTTTGTATTATGAAGGGTAATATCTATTATTTTAAAAGAATGAGTGATCTTAGCCCACATACTATAGAAGCCTTACAGGCAATACCACAACATTAAAGTAAGTG
The DNA here is from genome assembly GCA_028555095.1 of Dicrostonyx torquatus. Classification (NCBI taxonomy): domain Eukaryota; kingdom Metazoa; phylum Chordata; class Mammalia; order Rodentia; family Cricetidae; genus Dicrostonyx; species Dicrostonyx torquatus. The sequence goes on along the minus strand of JAQHUG010000027.1, from coordinate 3,970,332 downwards.
TAATTTTTAGAGCAGAAGTGTCCACGTTTCCCTTTGTCTATCATATCATCTTTCATAGGGAGTATGGTTCTTTCTGAGAGGATCAACCTCTTAACTGTTCTTCTTCCCCAGCTCCTCGGCTTTTGTCTATTTTCTTAATTTCAATTTGAGAGATAATATAGCCACATGACATTATTTGAAGTTTTAACAGTTCTGCCTCATACTTACGAAAACTATACATTTTCCATTGTGAACGTGGAGTGCACGGTTCAGCTTTAGAGAATCTGACAAGCATCCCCTATAAGGCCTGAAATTAAGTACCCAGAACTTTGAAAAATAAACAAAACCAGCAAAGCTAACTTCTTAAACAAGTGAATTGTAATCTCTAGTTTTGCTGACCATAGGACATTTTATTTCTTGGTGAAATAAAATCCTAAATATGTTTTCTCACATGGATGGGAATTCCTCTTAATGGTGTGTTTGGAAATTCAGTAACTTCAATGGTGAACTCCGTGTGACATCAGCTTTGACCTCATTGTGTCTGTGGGACAAGGAAGAAAATAGCAATGGCTCCCAAGGAAACACAGCCTGTTTTCTGTGTTAGCCACATCTCTCCTTAAAGTGGAAGCATCAATGTTGTGTGGTCAGAGACATTTCTGTGCCGATCCAAAACTAAATCTATCCACAATGCCCATGTTTTTGTCTCTCATTAAAGTCATTTAAAAACAATAAAAAAAGAGAATAAAGTCAGTGCAGACACACACACAAAAAAGAAACCAATGTCAGTGTACCTGAAGCAATAACAATGATACATTGTTAAGACAAATAACTAGATGACAAAAGGAAAGAAGGACATTATTTCACATACAAAATTGTTAAAAGATATCCCTGATAGTTAGTTAAATATCAGATAAAAAGTGTTAGTATTGTTAAAAGTTTGAACAGCCAACAATTCTGCCTTTTAAATAGTAATATAACCCAAGTTGTATAAGATAAAGGACTAATAGAAAACCTTAGAAATATAAGATAAAAATAGAAAGTTTCTCATATATATCTGGAAGTACTGGATGAGATAATAATGTTAACTTCTGGCAGCAACAATTACTTCAGAGAAGTTAGTGGGTACTGAAGAAATTTGTTATAAAATTTGCCTTCAGTACAATGATAGTCATTTGGGCAAGAAACTTCGCTTGCCTGGACTGCTTGGTGTTATACTGTATGAACTGGGCATGCAGGACTGACAAAAAATGACTACTGAAGTTGCCTAAAGAAGGTAAGACAATCCTTCTGTAGGACATAAAAGAAAGCAGCTGATGAACTTTGTCATAACAAGGCAGAAGAGATCTTCAAATTTCCTGCTTCATGGAAAAGTCTGCTGGATACTATGGGTATAAGCTGAAAATGGATGCCCCAGCTCCAAAGTTACAAAAGAATTTTGGGTGACTGTCCAGACAGTGAGATGGCTCTATCAATTCTAGAGTTTTTTAAGTTGCTTAAAATGCACTTCCTGTTTAATATACTTCTGGAGTCTTTGATGGAGTTAAAAAATAGGTAGTTATAATTAGAGTTTTCCTTAGTTATGATAAAGAATAAATTGGATATAAGACTTTAGATTCAAAAATTAGGATAGATGATAGAGTATTTTTCTTAATTTGCCAAGTGTAAATGGATATATAATTATACTATGTTAAAGTTAAAACCTTCCTTTTAAAATAAGAAGAAAAGGGAGATAATGTGGGATGTTCTTCAGTATATGTGCTGCTTTTATTAGTTAATGAATAAAACTGCTTTGTCCTATGGTAGGAAAGAATATAGCCCAGTTGTAAGGGATATAGAGAGACAGTAAGTGGAGTTAGAGAGATGCCATGTAGCTGCCAAAAGAGACAGATACCCTGGAATCTTACTAGTAGGTCACAACCTTTTAGTTATACACAGATTAGTAGAAATGTGTTCATTTAAGATGTTAGAGTTAGTTGATAAAATGTCTGACCTAATAGGCCCAAAGTGCTGTAATTAATACAGTTTCTGAGTGATTATCCATGTCAGGGCCGCTGGGAAGCAAACAAGTAATCTTTGTTTACAGCTTTACATACACAAACTTGTTGCTATTATCATCAGGACTGTGTCATAATTTTAATTATTGTTCTCAGAAAATTGATATCTCACTCATAAGAAATATTTCAGTTATGCATCCGAAAGGTAGTGGAGACAGTAATGTGTTTGTGGCATAAACATGAGAACCTGAGTTTCATCCCAAACCTTCTTTGAATACTGAGCTTTGTAGTGTTCACTCCATTTGCAATTCCAGCTCTGGGTACATATGCATATCTTAACTAAATGACTCCTTCTCATCAGGACATTCTTTCTCTACTGACAGGCACTCCAGTCCCTTATCTTATAAACACCCAAGAGAATTACAAGTTCTTTCTTTTCTTCCATAGGGCAAGTTTATTTGTTCCTGACTCATACATTATTTTGATTGTTTACATTCTAGTAGAAATAGATCTTTAGGATTACTTTTTATTAGGTTGGGAATCCTCAGTGTGGGGAAGAACAATATATAATTTATGTACTGCTCCCCTGGGCATTGTACAAAAGGGTTTTTTAACTCTACTAAAAACCAGGACTGCTTTAGTAACATATATTCAAGGAGTCAGTCTAGTTCTATTATTATTTCTGTCCACAAGCATCCTGTTACCCTTCCCTCAAAACAAGACCAGGATCATTTTCCTGTCATTTAGACTATTAAGGAAGTGACTCAGATCTTGGTCTATTCATCCAGAATAATTTCAGGATTCTCACAAGGATATCTAACCTTAGTACTTCCAAAAATCAGGTTTAAAAAAAACTAAGGAGTTGTTATCTTGTTAATGACACATAGTCAATCCATTGAATCAAACTGTTCAGGCACCCATACATTCACTATTCATTCTTATTCCATAGTTATATATTCTCAACCATATCTTAGACTGTCTGCCTCTGTGCTATAGTTTATATGTGTCATGACATTTACATACCAAGAAGAAGGCCTAATCACATGACTGGGAGGCAATTGAATCATTAGGGTGCTAATTTCATCAATAAGTTAATCAATTGGTGAGTTAATAGCTGAATGAGCAGTGGGAAAGTATGACCTGGCTGGTGGATTTCGATAATCTGGGAGTTTACTTTAAAATGAGTATTGTGTACCAAAGCCCTTTCCTTCTCACCTTCCCATTCCTCTTTCCTTGCCTAATTTTCTTCTTCCTGTGGCCCTTGCATTCATTTCCCAGGCACCATAAAATGAACAACATTCCCCACACATGCTTCCACCTCCACAGCCTTTTGACTCACCCTAGACTTCATGTAGTGAAGTCAGACTACCATGGATACAAACTTCGAGACCGGAAGCCAAACAAACTATTCTTTCTTTCAATTAGTTTATTTGTAAGGGCTGTTTTGTTATATAACAAATAAGTAATACCCTGTCTTGTTCCTTTTTCTACCTACTTGTTAAAATACTATAGGAGATTACTTTGTGCACATCAGTATAATCTACATTCTGTTTCTCTGTTTTACATACTGTGTCATTCAACTGTCACAAGCCAAATAAAACAGAATTTTTAATGAAGCAAACCAACTCTTTGCAAAGATGTAATTGTCACCTCGACAGAAACTCTTTATTCAGTCTGTCAGAAGTATGCACTAACTTATTTTGCTTAGTCATCAGCTTCTGTGGGTAATTTGTTGAAGCATGTGGTCTCTCCCTATTTATGGTGCCGTTCTTATCTTTAGGTGGTTAAGAAATTCTGTTACATTTATCACAATTTTTCTCAGTGGTAATTTTCTAGGTATAACAGTGTATTTTATCTCTTATTTTTTCACAGGAACAGGAAAAAAATTGTAAGAGTTTTATAACAAGTCACCACTGTTTGTGTGCAGATGAGCCCAGTATAAGAAGTTCACCCACATAATCTGTATAAAATCACAATTTCAAAGTGTTTCTGCCTTCCTTCCAATGCCTATTGTATATAAATTATTGATTACTCTACTGAGGCATTTCAGAATGAAATGTGTTGAATAATACGTGTTCATAAACTAAGAAGTCGGGGAAGTGTACTTCAGATAATTCAGGGTTTTCGAAGGAAGCATGAAGCCTGGGTTTAATTCTCGGAATGACAGAAATGGAAAGTCATGATGCAGAGCTGTAATCCCAGCTCCTGAAAAGTGTAAGAAAGGTCAGAGGTGGGAGGTCACCCTCAGCTATCTAGCAAGTTCAAATCAGCCTACAATAAATGAAGTCCTGTCTCAGAAGTTTGAAAATAAACTATAAATTAAGAAATTAAAAATCAACATAATCATCTAACACTTAATCTCCAAGAGTTTGCCAGTGAAAGGGGCATCTATCCCAAGGCAACCTAAGTTGAAAATAAAGAATCATTCAAACTCTCTCATTCAGTCTCCAGGGAATTTCTGTCAGTTCATTAAATAGAGGAGAAATATGATGAACTGAAAATCTGTTCAGGAGTAAAATACAGGAGGAGACTGAGTTTGTGAGTCTGCTCCTCTTGCCAGTGCAACATAATTGGGTGGAAAATTCACATTCCTCCCGTAAACGTGCCTCCTAGAGGAGATTGCTTAGAGCAGTGCCAACTGAATTCTGCTGAGAGAGAATGGCAGCAACCGAAACGGTTGCAGGAACTCATGTGGCAGTTGAGGAAGCCAAAGCAGAACCTCGGAAGTTAGAGCAATGACACTGATAACCCCAAGGGTAACAGCGAAAGTCGCAACAATGGCAGGCTAATTCTCTCTTGAAGTTTTAAGTTTATTGTTTTTTTTTTAAATATTTGGTTATGTGTGTGTGGTCTGTGCTTGTGTGTATGCGCACGTGTGTGTGTGTGTGTGTGTGTGTGTTACGTGTTATGCTGATCCAAGCTCACTTCCTCATTCTGTCAGAGTAACTGATGTTACAACTAAGCCATCACTCCTGCCCTGTTACTTAAACTTTTAATTGATCAATAATCCAGGTGAACTACAGCTTCAGTGAGATATAAGTATGCAGAAGTGGGTGGCCTGGTTTTCCAGGGTACATATGACTGTACACTGGAATTTGATTTTTCTCTTTGTATTGAAGAATATTATGAATAACTGCTTTCAATTCAACCAAGATACAATGAGTAAATGGGCACCTTGATGAAACAGAGATACATTGAAAATAGCTTTCCTTTTAACATGTGACTAAACATAACTGTCCCTGACATTACACGGCATAGCTCAGTCATTCTTTGTTAAGCAATAACACAAGACAACCACAAAGCAAACAAATAAATCTCGGAAACACATAATTTTGGGATGGCTGATTCAGTCTCATGGGTGCTGGGAGAAGGGCTTTTGATGCTGTTTCCGGCTGTCCCCTCTCTACTGTTTAATTTTTTCAAGTCTCTTGAAATAGCAAACTGCAGGGCAAGAAACTACTGGATCACGATTTCAGAGCAAGTGGTAATCATAAGATAATATATGCCAGGAAAGTAGCTGAGTAGGGCAACCATACGTAAAGAGGCAATTAATATGCCTTGGTGAGTTTTACATGGTCGATAAAAACCTGTGATTCTAACAGTGGTTGGTTTTTTTTTTGTCCTTTTCCAGTTTGTATTTGGGAATACAATGTGATATTGTGATCCATAAAAAAACACAGGAAAACTTAATCAAGCTAATTGGCATAACAATAAACAATCCCCTCACCAAAATCACTATTTTGAAATTAAAATGTTAAAAATCTATTATTTTAGATTTTGAATATGTAATAACTGATGAAAATAATCATCATATTTTTGACCAGATCAGTCTGGTGAAAGATTTCCTTTTGGTCATCACTGTATTCCCTTCCACCTCTTCCATCCTGGGTCTTTGGTAGCTCTCTATATTCTTAGCTTTTATACAGCCAGCTTTTATAGAGTCTATATTGGAGAAGATAATTTACAACTGGCTGTTCTTGAATCATTTCACATGACAAAATTTCCTCTAGTTTTATTCCTTCTACTCATGTTTTCATCGACAATAGTCCATTCCTTAATATATATGTATATGTGGGTAATGTTATATATGTGTATCATAAAATTTTGTTATATTATATATATAACATATATTATCCCCACATATGCATGTATACATGTGTATGTTTGTATATGCACAAATACCACATGATAGGCATGTCAATTTTTACACCTTGGCTATTGTAGTTTATTGAAATGAACCTAAGTGTAAAGATACATTTCAACCTACTGATAAACACATTATTAGCTATAGAATTTTCTGTACCATACAGTAATTCCAGAAATAGGTTCATTTTAACAGTCAATTTAATTTCATCAAAAGTGCCATAAACACATAAAGGAGAAAGAACAAAGTCTTCAGTTGAGGATATTGGGAACTCTGAATATTCACTATTAGAAGAACTTAAAAATAAACTCAAACTGGACAAAAGCTAAGCATGTGAGAATTGAAACTGCAAACATACTACAGGAAAATTTTGGGGAGATTTTCATGACAGTGATCCAGGAAGCATTTTCCTGGTGGACCCCAAATCACAGAAAACAAAGCAAATACACAGAAATAGAATGGCAAAACACTAAAAATCTTCACAGCAAAGAAAACAACCCAGCTAGAACACAAAACATAGAGATTAGAAGAAAATAAGTGTTGATATTCTCAATTGATACATAACTGGAAAATAGAATAGCAAAATGAAAAGCTTACCTAAAGGGGAAAAGAACCCTAGGAGACATCTTTTATAAAAAAAGATAATAATGTGTAAGAAATTGAAAAAGTTTTGACATCTCAAATCACAGAAGTATGAAAAAAAGAGCTATAGTAGCACAGCTTGTTAGAATACCATTTTCTTTTGGAAAGGGTCTCATGAAGCCCAGCCTGACCTTAGACTGGGTCTCTAGACAAAGATATCCTTGAATTTCTACTTCTTCTGCCTCCACCTCCTAAGTACAAGAATTGATAGTGTGGACCATCATGCCTGACATATGTTGAGAATAAATCCAAGGTTTGTACATGCTAGGTTAATGCTCTGGATGATATCTCTGAGGGTAGAATTTCTGGTCATAAATGGTAGCTACTACTGGCAAATACATGGGGAAAAGAGGAGCCTTGTCTAGTGTTAGTGTTTGGAAAACTACTGTGGCGACACAAACAACAAGCAACATCTTCTCTCTCCAAATGTATAAAA
>JAQHUG010000027.1:3943943-3954867 GCA_028555095.1 Dicrostonyx torquatus | reverse complement strand
CCGTCGCAGATTGATGCAGGTTAGACCTTTCTGGTAAGTCACCACGTGGTGACTTACAGACTTTTATAATGGGTTAGTTTAGATGTGAGAGGTAGCCAAGAAAAGGCCAGTGATAATGGACAAGGCAGTATTTAAATGAATACAGTCTCATGTGGTTATTTCGGGCAAGCAACCAGCAGCTGAGCGGGCCAGGGGCTGGGAGTTGGGTGCTGGGAACACAACCCACACCTCTCCCCCTATCTACAACAGGAATCCCTTTGTAAAACCTACTGTGATGATGTGTATATTCTTGCTGTAAGAATCCCTAAAACCAGTAGCCTTTAAGTTATCTGCCCACTTGGGCGTGGCCTCTTATACTATTTATGCTGATGTAAAGCACTCATCCGGTCTCTTTTCAGGCTGCGGGATTCAGTTTCTGTTCTCTGTTCCAGCAGAGGATTTTGACTTGTGAGTCTACCCCTAAATAAATAACCTTCTATTATTCTCAATTCTGAGCTAGTGTGGGGTTTCTTTTAAGGCTCTATGGCTTCTCCCTCTGACTCTGCTTTCCTCCTCCCATGCTATAGAACAACACAGTTCTTTATTCATTAACCAGTAAAAGCAACACACAGACAGAAGGACCTCCCACATCACATTCTCTGCATCCAGCAATCAAAATACACCCAACTCTTAATTAATTTGCACAAACAGGGACTGACCTCAGTAAATAGTAATATATCAACTCTTAATTCTTAAAGATTTGTTTACTTTCTTTACGTGTATAATATGAGTGCTTTGGTTGCATGTAGGTATGTGTACTGCGTGTGTGCAATGCCCATGGATGCCAGAAGATGGGTCTGAGTACTCTGGACCTGGAATTGTACATGTTTGTAAGCTACCATGTACTTAGAAACCAAATGCACATCCTGTACAAGAGCACCCAGTGCTCTTCACTGCTGACCTAACTCTTCAAACCTGCAATGGTTTCAATGAGAAATGTGTTTCATATATTCAGTCATTTGAACACTTGGTTCACAGTGGAAGGGATTGTTTGAATATGTTGTAGAACCTTCAGGAAGTAAAGTCCTTCACTGGGGTAGGATTTGATGGTTTTGTTATCTTGTGACACTTTAGTTGGTGCTCTCTCTGTGTTCTGCATGTGGTTGAAGATGTGATCTCTCAGCTTCCTGCTCTGACTGCCCACTGCCATGCCTTCCTAGCCATTATGGAAACTCACTATGTAATGGTTAGTCAAAATAGACTCTTCCCTAAATCACTTCTGTTATGGTATTTGTTTTATCGCAGCAACAAAAAGTAATTAATACATGTTCCAATACTGGCCCTTTAATTATTATAACTCTATTGTAATACCACAAGTTATTACTTTTAGTATTACCACGGGAGTGAAAGTTGTAAAGAATCTCTCTATTTTAATATTAAGGTATTTTTTGTAACTCCAAAACCCCTCAAAGAATACAGTCTTATAACTGTGTATGTGTGCATGACCATACGCACATGCAGGAAGATCCTTGTTCTAAAAGAAGGCTTTAGTCAGAAATGATCTGAAGACATGAGAGAATATAGTCCTTTCAGAAAAAAAATGGTACCAAAACTTTGCAATTTTGTTTAGAACAACAGCCTCTGCAGGCCCTGGTGATGAGTTGTGTGCTGATAATGAAGGAGTTCTTCAAGGTCCTTGTAAACTATTTCTGAAGTGTTATACGTGATGTTTGATTTGAATAAACCACTTCCAAAGAAATGTTAGAAACAAAAATTTGAAAAAAAATAACTTCAGGTGAGAAAATAAATATTATGCCATAAGTATTATGTTTTATATATGCATTGGTCTGTGTGAATGAGTGTAGGGGAGGGGCAGTGATTATATAGTGTGGATATGTGTATAGAGACTAGAGTATTATCATGCATGCTTAACATTGTGTTTCACTTTTTTGAGACACTGAATCCAGAATACAGTGAATTGCCAGTTTACACAGTTGAATGTTCTTAGTTGTTATGAATGTGAGCCACTATTTTCTGAGTTCCACATAGGTGCTTGCTAAGGATCAGATGCATAACTCATATTCTCGTGCTTATACAACAGGGACTTTCCTGATTCAGACATCTCCATTACCCCTCATATTTTTATTTAACAATTTTGGAACTTTAATTTAAGGACTTGCTCATCTTAGGAAAATGCTCCACAACAGGATTATATCCCTAGTCCTCTTTCAGTTTGGCATTTTGAGAAGTTGTTTCACAAGATTCCCTCAGTTGAATTGCTTTGAAGTAAAGGTAAATTTGAATGTGTCAAATTCATGTTCTTCCAGCATCGCACTCTAGTGCCCCTGGGATTGCAAATCTGAGCCACCAGTCCTAGCTCACATTGAGAGCCTCTATAGTGATCTTCTTTGTCCTTAGTCTGGACTGTTGGTATGGATAGGAGAGAGAAACTTCTTCAGGGAGTTGAATGACAACAGAGCAGGCTATCCCTTGGGATGACAGATGTACAGAAGATGACAGCGATGTGAAGGGCAAGCTGACCTTTTTCTACAGAATTCTTTAGGCAATCTTAGTTTTAGGGAGAAAAGGTGCCATACAAATGCAAATGGTTGAATTACTAAATTAGCTTCTGCTTCCATTGTTTTTCCTTTCCCTTCTCTTCTGAGAGCACAATTAATGCAGGTCACATTGTTGTACTCAGAAAAAAAAAAGACATAGAATACCAGTTTCCCCTGGGTAAGAAGTACACTACCTAGAATGAACAATTTCTTAAGCCCCTCACCCTTCACTTCCAGTCTCAGATACATTCACATTCTTTGGAGATACATTCACATTCACACAGCTTTGGAGAATTATTTGATTATTTCTAGCTACACTAATGATGTGCAAAGCAAACAAAAAATATTTCTAACAAGCAGAGAATTGTGCTAAGAGTCAAGTGCCTCGGGATACATCCTATTGTTCTCAGCAGCTTCAATAGTGAAGCCCCATGGTCAAGGACTCTTTATTTTTAATCTTGAAAGCTCTTAAAAGCTCATGCAAACTGAACAATATACACAATAGGACTCGTGACAATTGTCCTGCCGTGTATAACCCTATTACTTGATATATTGCAAAGGGGTTTGGATCCCCAAGCATAAAAAATCCTCCATTGCTAATGTCTGGTTGTGTAGTTATTTTTGAGTACTGATCCCTTTGGATCAAATTTACATAATGAAGTAGTGGATACTGTCCATTTTTGCTAATTGAGTCTTCAATGGACCATGAGAGGGCAGTAGTTTCCTAACAGCTTACAGTCAGGCTACCTCTTTACAGGTTAAGGACCAATTCTAATCATGTTTTCTTATTACCGCTAAACTGAGAAATGTAACAAAGAAAATCCTACATACAGTTCTTACTTATTCACTCATACATTCCAACATTATTTATGAAGAACATACTGTTCTCAAGAATTGTGGGTCTAAGAGTGACCCATCAGCAAATGAAATGGAAAAAGCTCCCACTTTTTTCATAAAAATCACACTAATAAAAACTACATTTGTAATCACAAATTGCAATTTACAAAGGCAACATGGAAAATTTAGTTCTTATTCTAGTTTTTGTCATTAGTTAATCTCTACACCAAATAAGGAAAAGAGCATATAAATAGCTTTATCTATAAAATATCTTATAACTGTAGTTGAAGTGAAGTCAAGAAAAAATATCTTTGAGTATAAGTGTTACTTTTCACTAGGAGACAGTGATCTTTTGTTAAAATATCATACTAATCTTGAATATTAATAAGTATAGGGAAATTAAAACAGAACAGAAGTTATCAATTTTACCATATTTTAAAAAACTGATTGTAGCATGAATAAAAATTTAATGTAATAAAATTTAAAAATTAAAAAAATAATTTAATTGTGTCATAGAAATTTGACTGACATAAATGAGAGAACAAGTATCATGGAAAGTGCATTCTGGATAGTTGAAATAGCAAATAAAATAGGCAGTAAGTTTGGATTGAACACATTTGCTAACAGCAAAATGACTTGAAGTTAAATGTCGTTAAACAGGGCTAAGCACAAAAAAGACTGGGAGTAGATTAATTTAACCTGTTCAGCAGATATAAGGAGGTTTTCAGTGTCATGTTCCGGTTTTATTCCAACTGTACAGGAAAGCTTCATGAAATGCTGACATACTCAGAAAGATCCTATCTCTTTCATGTAAACACAATTATTTCTCATGCATACGTGTGATACAGCAGTGAAATCAAATCATTTTTTATTGATGAAGCAGGTAGGAAAATTATTTAGCTTTATGTAAAGCGAAGGTGGAAGAGGTAAGTGTGATATAGTTTAATAAAGTACTTAGAAACTGCACACTTGTAGATAAAGGGCCAGGAAAAGAAAGGGCAAATATAGAGTTTTAAATTTTTAGTTGTCTAACAAAAATGCTGAAGGGAGTGATTTTCTAGAAGTGCTTCCATTGGGTTATCAAAGACATGAATTTGTATGTGGATAACTGAAACTGCAGAAATACACAATAATATTCACAAGCTCTCCTAGCTTCACCCTGCTTCCCTCAAGTGAGTCTTCCTTATAACTCAGCAATCTTAGCTCTCACCTCTTGCAAATCATTCTTTCATGTTTCCTTCTTAGACTGCCACCTTTCTTTTTCTATTCCTCAAACTTGTTGGTAGACTATGCCATACTTTCTTGTTAGAAATTCAAAACAATCCATAACTATAGTTGCATCCTTTATCTACAAATGAACTTACCTACAGGCCTGGTCTCTTGTCATGTTTTGTGATTTTTGTTCAATGCCAGCAAAAGAAATGTCACCAACCCCAATGAGAGCTTCCCTTACTTGCCTTCTGGAGCATGCCTTCATTGATGATTTCAAACTTTTCTCAAACATTTATTCCATTTCTTTACAATCTCATATATACCATACTGTAGAATTAATTAATAAGTAATTGAGCATTCTTGATTATTTCCTTCGTGAAAAGAGTAAAACAATATTCTATTCCTTGACCATGTGCTGTCTGTCTGCTGCCACTCATTTTCTTTAATGACTTTCTCACAACTCTTCTGGAAAAGGTGGTGTGTACTTGGTGTCCTGTCTGCCTTACCATCAACTCTTGAGCACAGACTCACTATGCATTTTGTTATGACTACTTAACTAAACACTTTCCAGTTCTCAGAAGTTTCCACCCTCTTGTCCTTATACTTATTTATTTTCCATCCTGTGTTTTCAGTTTTTCATACTCAATTTCTTTCAGCATTCTCTGCTTTCCATGTTTTGTTCAACCAGAGTTTCCTGATCTCACTGGCAACTTAACCTCAAATCATTTTTTTTTGGATGCTCTAATGTCCTAATGTGTGACAGCACTGAAGTCTTCATTCTTTGTAACAAGGATTTCTGTCCTGCCCAGTTCCCACAGCTGGTAAATACCAAAAAAAATGCACGAAGTCTACATTAATCATAAACTGATTGGCCCATTAACTCAGGCTTCATATTAGCTTTTGTAACTTATATTAACCCAGTATTCTTATCTATGTTAGCCATATGGTGCAGTATATTTTTCAGTGGGACAGATCACATCCTGCTTCTTCAGTGTCTGGACAGGACTGGGGAAAGAGCTTCCTTCTTCCTAGAATTCTCCTGTTCTCATTGCTCTGTCTCTACTTCCTGCCTGGTTGTCCCACCTATACTTCCTGCCTGGTACTGGCTAATCAGCGTTTATTTAAAACATAATTGACAGAATACAGAATTGTCCCACACCAGTTCTTAGTCCTGACTTGTTTTTTCTCTGTATACCTGAGCACATATGAGTAACTCATTAATTGAGATGGACTTTGCAGATATTCTAGATTCTGAGCATGATAACATCTTATTTACATCTATAACTTCCAGGGTCATAAAATTTCAGCCTTAACCAGAATCTTTCCATAAATGTACAATAAACATAGCATAATAAACTTATCTCCAATAGCCTTGCAACTGTTTACAGTAAGTCATTAATGATGACATGAATCAGATCTATATAATAGGCAGAAACCAATAAGTTACCTGCCCCAAATATGGAGAACAAGGATATTTAGAGACATAACCAGCATCATACATTTGCCTCTGATCACTGGGTGAACAAACAGCAAGTTCATAAAGAGCCTGATAACAGTGAAAAACGTGTGGTTGGGAATCTGGAGGATCACACACACACATAAAAAATCTAGCTGAAGCTAGGAAAAGAACCATCTAAACCTGGTCCACTTCTCATAGATAGCCATTTATTCACTCTCCAGCCCCCCAAGTGCTAACACAGGGAATAATTGCCAGTGTAAGAAACTCATTTTAAATTATATCAGAAAAGACGAACAAGCAAAAACCATTTCTTTTGGTACTATTCAGCAAAGGTATTTTCTGTCTCTCTTACATCCTGCAGTTAGCTACTTTCTGTAACTAAGCTTTCTCTGTTTACCAAATGATGATTTGAGAACCAAAAAGTGTGAGTAATTAATCAATATAATACAATTAAGTGATTTATGAATGCAGTTTTAACAGGATTTTGAAATCTAGTGGCTCGTATCAGGAAACTATATTTTTTTGCTGATTTTCTTAATGTTTATGTGAGAATCAACCTACCAATAAACAAGTTTCCTTTTTTTTCTCTTGTTCTAAAATGCAATATCAATTTTCAGAAGAAATTTCATATATATATGAAAACAATGAGGAATTTTCATAGATTAGCAAAAGCAAATGCATTTAAACAAAAATCTTTTTCTCTTGTAATCCAGGATTTATGAGCATATTGAATACATAAATGCAGACAGAGTCACAAGCAATCAGTAAGAAACATTAAATTGTTAATTATAGCACTTTATATTACCAACAGAAATTGTGTTCATAATTTTCCACAAATGATTATATACAAGGAATGCTGTTGTATTCAGACAATGAGAATAGAATGATCATCGTCAAACATAAGAGCTTTGAATCAATATATCCCAGAATTGCATTTTCAACATTATATGAATGTAATTGACCAACCAAGCATTATGAATGATGATTCCATCCTTTTAATAAAGTGTTATTGAAAAGAATATAGTTTTACTTAAAAGATACCATTCATAAATTTAAGAAATTTTATAGATAATTTTTCTCATCTGGAAGATAATGTTTATCTGAACACCCTGAAGGGAAGATAAAGTAATATTATTTTGAAAATGACTTTGTGCTATATCTGAATCATAGTCTCTTATCACAGTGAAAGCTAAAAATAGATTGGTCTTCAATAATTCATCAGCAAAATTAATTTAGTTACTACTGTATTAGGGATCAAATGTAACATTTTGGGGATACAAAATGAGTCTCATTTCTTGTTTGTGACCATTTTTCACTATGATCATGGAAGCAGAAAAAAAAATTACAGAAGTACAGAAGACTCAAGGAAAAACATATTCTTATGGTTTCTGTATGCTTAAACATGCCATGGTAGATACAATGTTTTGCAAATAAAGACCCATTCTCAATGTTTCTCCACCTTACTGTCTCCCTATGAGGTTGAACCATATAGAATCAACAATTCTGGTGACTAGCTGGGGACAGGAGAACAGAACAAGAGGCAATCACAGCCATTTTTTTTTCAGTCTAGGCTCCTTTTGTTGTTTTGTCCCTGCAGGCTAGCTGGGGGAAACATTCTATTCTGCCACCATCTGAAGTTTTCAGTAGCAGTCTGCATACTATTTATTTTGGGGCATAAGAATGACACACCAAATTTATTGTTAAGTCATTGCAAATTTCCCCTTTGTTTTTCCTCAGTTCTACCCACACCATTGTCAAGGTCTCTTTCCTAACTTCTCCCCAATCATTGACATGTATTATTGAGTTATTTCCTGCTGGGATCCTAACAAGGTGGGTATGATTGGAATGGTAAAGCAAAATAAATAAAATAAATTAGTGCATGAGAACTTGACTTAACCTAAGAATTCAAATCATCTGTAATTCTTCCCTAGTCTCTAAGAGAAAGAGTATTATACAAGGCAAAACAAGATATCATAGTTCATTAGAGGAGAGGTAATTACTAACATTTAAAGTATGGGAACATGTATCAGTGGTTAATCATAGTGAACTGGAAAGTTAAAGAACTTTATCTCTGGTGTCATAATATAGGAGATGGATGTCACACACATCTTCAGGTGAGCATCAACAGGAACTGGTTAGAGGGTCTTCCAATTGTTTGTCTAACCTAGCATCACTCCAAAACTGGAAAGCTGATGATGAGGTCCATGCTGTGCATTGAAACAAAGGGTCTCTTAGTCATCTTAGTTTGATAGTTTTTCCAAAAACTATGTTTACTGGGTTAAAAAAAATTCTCCAAAACCTAAAAGGAAATTTGTTGAGTTTTAAGGTTTTCTCTCTTTTTCCACAAAAGGGAATTTGGGTATTACTTTCATAATGGGAGACCCCAAATAACTTGTGGTAAATGTTAAGCATATTCTTGATCTTATTTTGAATTTTAGAAATTTTTTTAAATAAATGTGAACAGCAGCTGGAGAGGTGGCTCAGAGGTTAGCAGTACTATACTGCTCTTGTATAAGACCTCAGTTTAGTTCCCAGCATTCACAAGTGTAAGCACCCATGTGTACTTATCTGGCTAAGGTTACCTGATAGGGTAGCTAGTAATTAAACCAGGACAGTTGGATGGTCCAGAGCATGACTGAGGATGTGACATTTTTATTAGAAGTAATCAGAATTTTAAATTTTTTAAATTTATTAATTCTATGTGTTTTCACATCATGCATCTTAATCCCATTCATTCCCTGTCCTCTCCCTTTAACCCCCACCCCACAAAACAAAATTCAGGAGAAAATAAAACTTAAAAGGGAAGGAATTAAAAGTCTTTTCATGGAGCTGCAGTGTGACCCAACAAAATATGTCATATCCTCTTTGTCCATACATCTCTACTTGCAAGTGTTCATCGCAAAGAGCCATTTGTCAGGTTGGAGGCCCCTGCTCTCCACTACCCATCTGATGCTGGCCCCTCACTAGGACTCTTCCTGAGCATCCTGCTGCTTCCTTGTGTTGTGGACATCCTACAGCTTTGGGTCTGTGGATCAGGTCATTCAAATGCTACAGCGGGTCATAGATGGGGTGGATATTGGTGCAGTTCAAGTCATAACCCTGGGTTTGGGCCTGGACAGCTATGATGTGAAGTAGCTACAACTCTTTCATGGTCACAGCTTCAAGGCTGATTCACCCACATCTGCACTAAGGGTACTGGCTCTATTGTGCTGCCCTGGCAGGTGCAGAGTCTACTTTCCTGAGTGTTACAGCTGGTGGAGCTTAGGGGTGTCTCTCTCACAGGGTCAGCTCTCCCACCTGCCTTAGGCATTGATGGAAAGAGGGAGGCAACTCTTCTCTGCCCATGCCAACACAAGGCAGATGGATAATGGAGACAGTGGTCTCATGCTCATGATTTTGAGGCTGGTTCACCCACATTTCTGCTAACAGGATTGGCTCTGTTGTGCTGTCCTGGTCAGGTGCAGGGCCTGCTCTCCTGGGTGTTACAGCTGGTGGCAATCAGGGATAGCTCTCCTGCTCTTATGACCACAGGGCCAGCTCGTTCATGTGCCACAGGTGGTAATGGGCAGGAGAGAGGGCTTCTTTCCTCCACCCACACCACAATAAGATGGATGAGAAATTGAATTGGTGCCTCCTTCCTACGCCCACAACTTTGGCGGTGGCTCGCTCACACCTGCACAAACACCTCACAAGGACAGCACAATAGAGACAGTCCTGTTAGTTCAGGGATGGGTGAGTCAGCGCCGAAATCATGAACATGAGACAGCTGACCCCATTACCCATCTGTCTAGTGGCAGCATCAGCCAGGGAGAGCTCTCTCTCTCTCTCTCTCTCTCTCTCTCTCTCTCTCTCTCTCTCTCTCTCACACACACACACACACTCACACACACATTCCCACCCATCAATGACTGGGGCAGGTGGGCGATGGGAGACATGCAGCTTAGTCTAGAACAAGCATAAGACTACTTGTCTACCAGGTTTTCTCAGGGCATGGCATCTGTGGAAATGGAGTCTCACTTGGCAAAGACCAGTAGTCCATAGGACAGCGTAGGAATTTTTAGAATTATTGCAGCTTTCTGGTTCTTTTCTCTCTTATTATATTGGTGATTGATTCTTTGGGCAGTTTTTTCCTTTTACTATGTCAGTCTCACATGCAAGAGCTATAATTATCCCTGGAAATTCTATTCCTTTTCAAATATTTGGCCCTAAGATTCAATAGATGCCTAATGTTTCTCAGATCTCTTATCCTGAAATATTAACTGCAACTCCTAGTCCTGGGAGCTTTTCTGACTCAATAGAGATAGTTAGGTACATATGAGAAAACAGCAATTGGAACACTAGCCATGTCTCACAGTTCTGGAAAGAAGAGTAGGGCATGCATCCACAGAATACAGAAAAGGCCTCAGGAATACACACAGTGCCAAATGTTGAGAGAAAGTTCCTTGGACACCAATCATACAGAATCAATGGTAGGATCTGGTATATTCTGATGGGAAAATGCAATGTGAAATATGGAATGGATAGATCATCTTTACCACACAGAGAAGCTTATATTGGTGGAAGAAGTATGGTGTAGTGGGATAGGGAAAGAGTGCCATGTCTAAGTCTGCCTTTTGCATATAGATTGAGACATGGGATCAGCTTGTAGAAAAGGGAACTGTATAAAAATATATTTTGCAGCCTTGAAATAATTTTCAGGGTTTGAATATTGTCATTAAAGCATTGTGACCATGTTTATTAGTTTTAATTTTGTCACCTCAAATGGCAACATGTTGACCTAAGTGCTGTGAGAGCAGGTTGTGTCAGACTTGATGGACTTGATGTTTAGTTAAGCCTGCAAAAATGCTAGACTTTACATTTAGAATAAGGTTATGCAGGG
>JAQHUG010000027.1:3926454-3942663 GCA_028555095.1 Dicrostonyx torquatus | reverse complement strand
ATATTTAGAAGAGATTAGAAGAGCTGGATACAATGCAGAAGAAAGGATTATTCTCTAAGAGGCTGTACCAGTCAAGGCCCAAATACTTGTGTGTTAATTAAGACACTGACCCTACTGAGTACTGGGTTAGTGTATCATACAGGGAGGAGAAGAGAGATGCTGGACAAGGTCTTACATAAGAAGTTCACTGAGGTCTAAGGAAGGAAGCAAACCAAGCCCAGTGCTAGGTGTAATGTTGAGAAGAGAGAGAATAGGATGAGAAATGAACAGCTGTGTATAAAAGTCTGTTCTGTGAGTCAGCACAAAGTCCTCCATAAGTGGAGCTTGACTTTGGTGAGCAAAAGAACAAGTGGAAAACTAGTGTGTGGCTGTGTTAAATGTAAGATTCACTCACACATGGAGGCTTCGGCAAAAACTAATAGAAAGAAAATGCCTCAGAGACACCCCATGAGACCCAAGAACTCTAATCAGCTTTTGTGTATCTTTGGCTAAATGTCTGACAAAAAAACATTTAAATTACTAAAGATTAATTTGGCTCACAGTTTCAGAAGGAACAATCCATGGTCTCTTGCCTATAAATCATTGGGAAGAGCATTGTGGTGGTGGGAACACATAGCAGGGGAGGTGGCAGACAGGCAGCAGAGAACCAGAGAGAAGAAAGAGATATCTGCAAAAATTTACACTCAGAGGTACACATGCCTGAGCTAGAGCTCTCTCCCTAAATTCCTAAAACCTCCACAAAAAGAATCATCCCATTGGAGATCATGCAGTTGGGACAGTGAGCCTAGAGAGGATATTTCATAACAACCCTCACATTAGAAGTAAGATATATGAATGGAAACTAAATGTCATTGACAAGGAGGTAAATATATGTGCCTGTACCTCATACGTGGGCAACCATGTGTTTGAAGAAAGGCAGGAATGTAGAGTCCTTCAAAATGGGTGGGTTGGCAAAGAGTCAGCACGTAAATCAACGAACGTGAGAAAGCATCATCTTTCTAGTTCATGTTTGATGCGGTGTCTTTACCCTTCAGGTTCATATGCTAACAGCATAGTGACTAACACATTACTCCCACACAACTGCTCATCCATTTTTTAAGACACGGGAAATATTCTAACAAAGAATTATGTGAAATGGCCGAGTCTGTAATAAATTATGCAATGTATAAATAGACAGCCTCATTTCTAAACAGAGGCAAACATTCTCAAATTAAGAACTAATGACAGCCATTAACAAGTTACATATGACATGCACTGTGAATTTAATCCACCTTATAAAATGCTTTTTGCATTTGCCGAGCTGAGGAAACTGCCATATTTAAATGATCACCTTCTTAAATCACCTTCCATCCTCACCCTCCTGACATCTAGTAGGTAGTATTGTCTATCTCCTTATGGTTACTTCTTTTCTGAAGGATTTTGTACTAATTACAGAGAATTCTAGGTCTTTTTGTGTGACACTATGCCACTTGTTTTGGCCAGCTTTTAACATTCTTTAGTATACATTCTTCAGGAATGTGTTCCTAGATGCAGATATTCCACAGTTGCGTACTTATTCTTATAACTTTAGGTACGGAATTACTTTATTTGGTATTTAGACTACTACTTTTTCAGGTATTTCATGTGAATTTTCCTTTTATCTATGTTCTCTTTATCCAATTCTGTGCCATACAACAAAAGGTTAGATCTAGACCATATTATCTTATAGCTAGAAGTCACGAAGTTACAGATGTGCACTGTGGGACAAAAATTATCTTTAATGGTTTATATTAAAGTTCTTGTAACATTAGACTAATGCATGCAAAATAGTAGCAGAATTGATGGGAGAAGAATCAAGATTAAGTTTTCACTATTGTCATATATAAATATATCAGTATACATGTGGAACAAGCTAGCATACCTTTTATTATTTGTTCTTTTTTATTTTTACATTTTAGATAGTTACAATACCTGAAATTGAATTCAGTACCCATGAATGCTAGACAGTCATTCACCAAGTTTATGCTTGATATGTTAGTGTTAATGACACCTATTTATTCTATAGAAAAATCAGTGAAAATTATATTACACAGTAAACTATGTGTCACCCATACATAGTAAGACAATTTTATTTAAATTTTTGATTTTTGAAACAGCTTACACTAAAAGATGATATGTGTTGTATATCTAAAAACTTGTATCTTGGGTATAAATTTAAATATTTTATTTATTTTCTTTACAAAATAATCTTAAGACAAGTGTGATTTTATACCACTTTATCCTTTTAGAAGTTGAAAACAAATCAATAAAACCACTAAACCAAAGCCACAAAGCTGTGAGTTATAGTGGACTAAAACTACCTTTTCAATCATAGCATGTTGGTTTCCAAATACATGTTCTTAACGATTGGAGTATGAGTAATTTTTGCAATAATATTTAAGTATGTGTCAGTCCTTTCAGGCTAGAAAGACCTTAGAGAATGTACCTGTATAGTACCTTGCCTTACTTCATGTGTACATTCTTGCCTTCCCATACATAAGCTGGAGAGTTTAAGACTAGAATCTAACCATTTCTTGTATTCAGATTAACCATTAGTCAAACTTCCTTAAAAGCACTTCAGTAAAAATTAACACTCCAGTGATTTGTGCTGTGTAATTTAAGTGTCATGTTTTGGTAAACTAAGCACTGTTCAGCTTGGAGAAAACATTGTTTTCTATTTTAGACACAGCATGCTATTTCAGCATTAATTATCAGCATCATCTTCATAATTTGTTCAACATAATCTAAAGAGGATGAACATGTATAGTTCGTGACTTACTGCCTTATTAATAAAATGTCTTGCTTAACTCCAAAATAACCTTAAAAAATTAAAATTTATAATAATAAAATAATATTTGCTCAAAGGTAACTCTTTTAGATGGTGGGTTGTTCTTCATTTTCATATATATTGCTCTATATAATTGTACAAACTGATCCATTTCATTGCAAAATTTTATAGATGTGAATAATATATTTTGATCATTTCAAAACTTGCTATTATATTATGCCACATCTCAGCTGTTCTCATTACTCTACTCCCAATTCTCTTTCTAATTTTTTGTATTATCTCTATTGTTTTCTCCTCTTTATTTTATATACTTTGAGTATTAGTTATATGTATACATACATATAAATATATAAATGCAACTTAGTGACTCTCTCTCATTCATGCACTCTCTCTCTCTCTTATATGTGTGTGTCTGTCTGTCTGTAGAGGTAGCCACTTGGTATTGGATTACTGAATAATCATGGAAGAGGCTCATCCTTAGTGAAGACAGATTCTTTCTCTATTAGCAGTCATTAATACCTGTAAGTTTTTATTTCATTTTATTTTATTTGGATGAGGTTTTGTGAAAGTTCCACAATCCATTTTGGCACTGGTACTGTTGTTCCGGTCTTGTTTTGGCAACCATATCACTGAGGATACATGGTTGCAGTTTCCCTGTTATACAAAGAAGGCACAATCTTACTGCAGAGTCCTTGTTCTCTGTTTCTTACATTCTTTCTGTCTGTTTCTTTTTTATGTTACCTAAACTATGGATATAGGATTTACAAATTTATCGCTTGGAACAGAATACTCTGTGTTCAGTTAGCTGTAGTTTGAGCACTTGGGGCTTGCTATAAAGATCTCCATCTACTGTAACAAGACAATTCTTTGATGAAGGATGAGAGTTACACTTACCTCTAGGTATAAGGATACATATTTAGGATGTAGTTAGAAATCATTCAGATTTCGGGGGCAACATTAGTAGGTTCTCCTCTAGGTTCCATAGCCTTGCTCTCATTCCATTCTTTATGAATAAGGCATATTAAACGGATCAGCAGTTAGCTTTTAAAGATCTTCCTTCCTGGTATTTCTGTTCTTATGTAATCCTTTCCACTCCAGTATAGGCTAGACTTACTGAGTATCTTTAAATAAAGAATATACAACAAGAGTTATAGAAATCACTTCCGAGATAAGCTTGTAAGATATCAACGACTTCCAACCTGGATATTAGACAGTCTAGTTTTTCCTGGACAGCTCAATTTAGGAAAAGCAAGTTCCAAGTTCTTTTATGAGGCACTGTTGCTACAAAGTCCACAGTGGAGGAATGAATGTCTGTCAACAACCATGGGGTCAATTTGCAAGTTATTTTCTCACCAGTTTTGTACCTCTGTAGGTAAGACCTCCTAAGTGACTCTGAACCAACGTGAATGAACCCAGCTAACCCCAGTGCCTGAGTCATATAAACTGTTCTTTAGATCTACTCTTATGTGGGGTAGTGTTCCATAGAAGTAGGTGAGGAATATAAAGATATTTGGAACAGCAATGAAGAGCAGCATATCTCCATTGTGCCTGTGATATCTCTAGGACTATCTCCAGTCTCTCACTCAAAATTAATATCTTTATCCTTTCTGTATATTTAACAGAAGTTATGAGGTAGCTTGGTGTAATTGCAGGAATACTGAAAAAAAAATAGGTTTGGCAGTTCACCTTTCTTATTGAACCTCAGTTCATGAAGTAAGAAGCTTTGTCTATGTAGGTTTAAATATTCTCATTCTCCACTGTATGACTAGTTTCAACATATGTTTTCTTAATTTTTGTTTGTTTTTTGTTGGTTTCTTTGATTGATTTAGTTCTGGCTTTGGTTTTGGTTTTTCGAGATGGGGTTTCTCTGTGTAATCACTCTGGCTGTCCTGGCACTCTGTAGAGCAACCTGACCTCAAACTCACAGAGATCCACCTGCCTGTGCCTCAGAAGTGCTAGGGATTAAATGCATGTGCAACCACTACCTAACCTAACGTGTTATTGTGATCACATTGACTTATCTCCTGTGACAACAGTAGAACAGAATATATAACCTTCATTCTTAAGATACTTTGTAGAATGGGGGACCAGAGAAACTTTGTGACATTAAATCAAAATACCCAGCAATACATCATTATTACAAGCTTGTGCATTTCTAAGGCTACATTACTGGAGAAATTTCAAATGCTAGATTTTAAGGCTACTGATAATTTCAGATGCTGTAAAGAAAGAAAACAGGTGGGTTGAAATGAATGTCACCTGTAGAAGCATGTAAAGAGGAATGACATTATCTGCACAGAAGTGAGAAGGGGTGTCTTGGTTGTTAATGAGAGAAAATCAGAAAATTCTTATGCAGATAAGTTGTTCATCTTACTAAAAACTTTACTGGATAAGGCATGGCTTATTTATATTCATAAATCTAAAGACAACCCATTAGCCATATGATGAGTTGGAGCAAAGTGAAAAGGACTATGAACAGACATTTTGAAAACACACAATGCAATGCAATTTGGCAATACCAAATTCTATCAGTAGATGTGGCAGCTAAAAATACAAATATAGTAAAGAAACACTGAAGTTTGGAAACATATTATTTATTTACTTCTATCTTTAAAAGATATCCCGAGTTTTGTGGAAGGTATATCTGTCGGAAGAGGGGGCCACTTGTTGGTTCCTACCTGCCCGGCTAGCTTAGACCCAAAATAATCACTCAGAAAACTGTATTAATTAAATCACTGCTTAGTCCATTAGCTTTAGATTCTTATTGGCTAACATATTAATTTTACCCATTTCTATTAATCTGTATATTGCCACGTGGCTGTGGCTTACTGGGTAAATTTCACAGTGTCTAAGTCTGGCAGCTCCAAGGCTTCTCTCTGACTCTGTCTTCCTCTTCCCATGTTATAGGTGAAGCCAATTCTTTAATCCTTAACCAATAAAAACACACATAGACAGAAAGACCTTCAACACAATATATCTATGTCGTGTTGGCTATATTTTATTAAGGAGTAAAGCATGTTAGATTTCATTCATGCAGGACATAATACATGTTTAAAACAAAACTGCCTTAGGTATGATCTATATTGACCAACGGACAGGATATTTAATTATGTTGTTTTCACAAGTTACAAAATCCACTGACAGTAATAGAACATATATTATAGAATTAGATTTTCAAGCTCTATTATGTGCATAAACGCAGAGGTAAACAATTGAAAAAATAATTTATTTATTCTTATGTAGTATTTTTTAGGAAACAATAGTAATGATGAGGAAAAAATAGTTTTTGGTCTGCCTGCTTTAAATCCTACTTTTGCATATTCTAAAACTTCTGGTATGTTTCCCAAACCATTCATTTTTACGCACCTCCCACTCTAACCAGATAACCTAGTTCAGTGACTGTCTAATCAATTACTCAACAATGACCACAGCCACTGGCTTTATTAATTTGATACATCTGAAGATTTGGCTGCCAGTTACTATTTCAGAAAATTCTTCACATTTTCACACAGCTGCATGGTTTTCTAAACTGAATCCCCTGCTGTAGTCTCTGTGGAATAGAAGGGGCATCTGAAAGCAGACTCTTTCGTTATCTGAATAAAAGTAAGGTCTTCATAGAAACAAAAGTGAACATAGCTCATTAATATGAGAACCAGTAAGATATTGTAATTGTCTTAAGTCAAAATTCCCACATACAAATACATACTCCTGAACCAATAATGAAATCAATGTTTACCTAGGACCAAAATTGGAAATCTATAAGAAAATAACAATTCTCCAATAACCCTAATCTTTTTTATTGTATGAACAATACTCATTTTTAGTACCATCTCTTTTCTCCAAATGGGTCTGTTAAATAACTCAGCAATGTCCTGACTCTATTAACTAAAAAAGGTGTTCTCTACTTACATAATGGTAACATTAATTTTAATTTCAACCTTTTTCCATCAGATTTCCTTGCATGCCAATTCCACAACATTCCAGCACTCTCAAACTTCTCTTATGGTGCAGAAAGTAGAGAAGCTCATTATTTATTCACTCTGTGTATTCAATAGTATATGTTACCTGGTCTTTCTTCATTAAGATTTTGTGCATGTCCTGGCTATATGTGTTTCTATCTTTGGCAGCCATCACTGTATAGTACCAAAGGTTCTTTCTGCAGCAATTTCTATGCACTTCACATTCTTCAGTGTCTCCTACTCACCACTGTCCCAAAGAATATCATCATTGAACAAACTTCTAAGCAATGTGACATCTTTTGATCATTTTAGCGATGATTCTCATGGTTCATTTTTCATTTAATTATTTCAGTGCTTTCTCCCTAAACCTGTCAGAGTTAGTTCTGGTTTATTGATAAAGATGTTCTTAAACTTTCTTCATGTTGTTGAGGCATTACACTTGATAATGCTATTTTATAGACCAACTATCATTAAGCAATTGTTTTTTCTTTAGTGGATATTTTCACCTATAGTTATCAAATCCAGCAGTCAAGTCTGAGGATGGCAAATCCAGTTTATTTAAATACACATTAACATTTCTTTTCTGTGCAGAGATAGCAGCTTTTGTTTTCCCTCTAAAAGGATTACAAGTAAGCAATAAGTAACTTTCTCCCCCAAACACCAGTAAGGTAAAAGATCTAGAGGGCCAGAACTAATAAATAAGTTATCATGTTAGCTTTTGGCTTGGTCTCCATAATCCTAGGCAATTTCTGTAGCTTGCCAGTTGGAAATAATTCAACATTGTGTTAATGAGATAAACACTAGGCTAAGAAAACATTTTTGGAAAAAAAATAAAAATTTGAATAATTATGCATTTCTTTTAAATGGATTAGTAAACACTTGATTCCTTTATAGGACATCTGACACATGCAGGGATAGCTGCCAATTAGCCAGAAGTTAAAGGAGATGCAAAAAATCCACATATATCAGATAGGCATGTGCAAAGCCGATATCTTATTTTCAGGGTTCGTGGTGAATGAGTCTCTCCCTTTGGGGATCTACTTTGCCTCAAATCAAGTATTTTACAGATCTTTTGGATATTGTGCTGAATATAACCAGTTGAGCTGCTATGAAAATCATGTCTATTTTTGAATACTATTCTCTGAGCATCTGGTACATAACATTTTTAAGAGCAGGTGGCAACAACTGCCCAATTAGAATATTTTGCATATTCAGATCACAGCCTCGGTTAAAAAGAATTTCATCACCACAACCTCATGCTTCTTAGCAATGTTAAAGAATGAAATCAAAAGGTGTATAGCAACCATGCTAGGGAAAGATGAACCAGAAGCTAGACTATTATAGTAAAGTTAAAATACCAAACTCACCTGCATAAACTGGGGATATCTGAAAAGAATCATGATGAAAATAAAGAATAAATAGTTATGGGATGGGGTGTAAAGCATGACAAGGGCGATTTCCTGCAAAGTCAAGGTTTAGTCCAAATAGGAAGCGTTGGTGAATAAGGGAACGTCTTTGCCTATGAAAAATGCACATTGTCTTGTGCCTTAATTTGAACATTAGAGTTAACTTTTTCCCTAGATCTCTCAAAAGAGAGAGAAATGGACAACCTGCAGAAGTATATTTGCAAAAGGAAAATCTGGTGCTGGGACTTCAATCCCCTGTGCTTTCTAGTTTTTTTCTTCTTTGCAACAAGACAGGTTTCAGAGGGGCAGAAATTTCCAGGTCATTCTATCCAGTAATTTAGGAACTGCAGTGATAAAATAGGAGGCTTGGAAAGTTATTGTATGCACAAAAACTTTAAGGTTTATCAAAAAGTAGAACATTTCAACAAATTTATGAAAAAGTGGAAAAGGAAGAAAGGAGAAGTAGAGGAATGCTTCTGAAGAGGAAGAGGATACAGTGAATAAACTTACCAAAAATAAAGGAAAAGGAGAAAGAAAGTAACAGGTGATTGAATTTTGGATAATTATTTGCAAAATTTCATCATTGGGACTGGGGCGATGGTTCAGTGGGTGACTTGTAAGCACAGAAATCGAGTTCAGACCCCTAGCATGTGAAAATTTTGTGCCATTATGTCCCTGCAATTATAGCCTTGAGTGAAGCTTATGGAATCCCAAGTCTAAAGTAAATGGTGAGCTTCAGGTCTAGTGATGGACTCTGTCAAAAATAAATATATAATAAAAACCAAGATGGAAAGACTAGAAGAATACACCAGACAGCAACCTCTGACCTCCCTTTTTAAAATCTCCATTCAACAAATGTATGAAATTTCAAAGTTTAACATAAGCAATTACAGTATTTGATTATAACTCACTGGGTGAAACAGGAACCATGAAATTCACATTTTAAAAATGAATATGTTATTGGGGTAAGAGTGAATTTTGCTTCACAGGTAACAATGTGAAAGGAGCAGTAGAATGGGAAAATCATAATCCAAGAATTACTTTAGAAAATGACAGTAGAATACAAATACTAAAAAAAAGGAAATATCTTTATTCTGGATCTACAAGAGTGTGACATTAATGAAGTAGTTATAAATAACATGAGTATGAAGACAAACCATCATGGCACACTAGCTGAGAAATTCAAATGAGAAAAACATAAATGCACATCTAGAATGTAGTTGTCAATAATGTGGCATAAATAGAATGCACATATGTTCTGATTGTAGTTAATCTTTGAGAGGAAACAAAAATCTATTAGCAAGGAATGAAACACATAACCATTCAAATAGAATGTCCCAGGAGAAACTAAATAAAAGCCATAAATCCAGTAAAGGAGTTTTTTTATATATAAAAATACATGGTTTGAGCAGCTATAAACCATACCATAGTGTTGAATTTATACACGTTTTCTGATTTTGATGCCTACATTTTGGTCATGCAGAGATGTGTACTTAATTGTAGAAACACACACCTGAGTGTTTGGTGATGTTGGAGTGTTGGGATGGCAGACATTTTTTCTAATATACTTGATAAATTGACTGATCTGAGCATTTTTGAAACTTCACCGAAAGTTTGTAATTTTATCAAAACAGAAATAGGTAAAACAATAATACAAGTGTAATGCTAAAGGATTTGTGTTCAAATGCACTATATCAAAGAAGATCCATTAATAAATATTAATGGATAGATTTAACAGTACAGCAGATATGATAGCAGAGATGATCACTAAGCACATGACAGTAGAAAATATATTGACTAAAATACAGTAGACAAAGCTAGGAAAACATGTAAACCAAATAAAAAGTAGTGAGGACATACTTGCTGTTTGTCATTTATGCTTTATCTGTCATTTTCCAATGGCAAAAGGAAGATAACCAACTAGGAAGAACAGGGTTTGAGCAGAGAGGAGAAATGTGAAAAAAAATCTCTCTGATGATGCCTATGCTAGGATCCAGACTTTGGTTATAACAAAGTAAGTATCATTAGGTTAGCAATAATTTCATCACTGATTTTTCATGGTCCTGTTTGGCTCTATCCTAGGTCTCTCTGGTCTTTCCAGGTGGTAGGGGTCTCAAGTATTATCAGGAATTTGTTGGCCATGCCTAAAATTTCTGTGCCAACTTTACCCCAGCACGTCTTGCAAGTAAAACAAGTTGTAAGTCAAAGGTTTTGTGGAGGGCTTTGTGTCAAAATCCCTCCACTGGAATTCTTGCTTGGTTATCAAAGATGGCTAGTTCATGCTCCATGTCCCACATTCCTAGAAGTCTTCCTTAGGGTCACCCTCATAGATTCCTAGGAGTGTCCATTGCACTAGGTTTCTACCTCATCCCTAAATGCACCCTCCATTGCAATCATCTCCCTTTCCTAGGGAGATCCAGATATCCCCCAATGAGTCTTCCTTGTTACTTACCCATCTCTGGGTCTGTGATGTGTAGCATGACTTTCTTTTACTTTACATTTAATATCCGCTTATAAATGAGTACATACCCCATGTTTGTTTTTTTAGGTCTGGGTCAGCTCACTAGGAAGGATTTTATTTCCAATTCCATCCATTCACCTGAAAATTTCATAATGTTACTTTCTTCAGTAACTGAATAACACTCTGTTGTGTAAATATAAAACATTTTCTTTTTCCATTTCTTTGTTAAGGGACATCTAGGTTGTTTCCATTTCTGGCTATTACAAATAAAGCTACTATGAGCATAGTTAAGCAGTTGTCCTTGTGGTAGGATGGAACATCGTTTGGGAATATGCCCAAGGGTTGTATAGCTGGATCTTGAGGTACATCCATTCCCAATATTCTGAGATACTGCCATATTGATTGCCAATATGGCTGTACATGTTTGCACTCTCACCAGCAGTGGAGGAGTGTGACCCTTGCTCTACATCCTCACCAGCATGAGCTGTCACTTGTTTTTTTATCTTAGCCATTCTGACTTGTATAAGGTGGATTCACAGAGTTGTTTAGATTTGCATTTTTGTGATGGCTAAGGGTGTTGAACATTTCTTTATGGGTTTCTCAGCTATTTGAGATTCCTCTATTGAAAATTCTCTGTTTAGATCTCTACTCAATTTATTAATTGGATTGTTTGTTTTGTTTTGTTTGATGTCTGGTTTCTGGAGTTCTTTAAACATTTTAAAAATTAGCCCTCTGTCAGATGTGGGATTTGTGAAAATCTTTTCCCATTTTGTAGGCTTCTGTTTTGTCCTATTGACAGTGTCACTTTGCCTTACAGAAGTTTCTCAGTTTCATGAGGTCCCATTTATTATCTTTTGAACTTAGTGCTTGTGCTATTGATGTTCTGTTCAGAAAGTTATCTCCTGTGCCAATGCGTTCAAGGTTAGTTTCTGTTTTCTCTTCTATCATGTTCAGTATATCTGGTTTTATGTTGAGGTTTTGATATACTTTGACTTGAGATTTGTACAGGGTGATAGATATGGATCTATTTCTATTTTCTATATGTTGACATCTAGTTAGATCAGCACCATTTGTTGAAGATGTTATCTTTTCTACATTGTATATTTCTGGCTTCTTTATCAAAAATCAGCTGTCCAAGGGTATGTGAGTCCATGTCTCAGTCTTCAATTCAATTGCTTTGATCATTCTTTAATTTTAATTATGTACAACTGTCTATGTGATTGTACATGAATGTGATTCCCCCTAGAAGTGAGTTACAGTCAATTGTGAGCTGCCTAGAGGGGGTGCTAGTAATTGAACTCAGGTCTTCTGGAAGAGTAACAAGGGTTCTCAACCACTGGGCAATCCTTCCAGCCTGTACTTGGTTCTTCTTATTTCAACTGATATCTTAATCTTATATCATAATCTACTAAAACTGTCTTCAATAAATAAGAGTTAGTTGGATGAGGGGTTAGTTGGGTTTTTAACTCATTTATTACTGATAGCAAGTCTTATTGTGACTGTCCTTCTGATTATAAATCTCTAGTTATTTCTCTAAGTTATACCAAAGAGCTATCATGAACTTCATTAAATTCAAAAATTGCTTCCTACCAAATGTTTTCAATTTATTAGGCATTCAGGATCATATCAAGATCAAGGCAATAGATTTTCCTATATCTAGGCCAGATTAAGCCTCTCTCCACAATACCGTTATTTCCTGATGTTAAACAGTCACATTCTATTATAACCTATGATACACAAAGACAGAAATGGTGCATAGCAGGAACTTTTATTATCATTATTATTATTAGTATTAGTATTAGTATTAGTATTATTATTGCATTTTTTAGATCTAATCTCAGTCTGCTTTCCACAATGGTTTGGTACTCAACATGTGGTTCAGACTTGTCTCTAACTCATGGCAAATCTCCTGCTTCAGCTTTCCAAATGCAAGGGTTAGATACATAGAGTCTAAACACCCAACTCAGCTATTCTTTTTTTTTATATACAACTGGTCTATTTCATAATGATAACCAAAATTTTTTATAACTATAAGGCAATTTACCACAGCTCCTATTTTGACTTAAAAAGTTAAACAAAAATTTCCTATCAGAGAGGTTAGCTTTTATCTGAACTAAATAAAAAGACAGGGGCCTAGGCTCTCTTAGTGAGTGGAAAATGTTATATATGGTATAGTATTTACTATTGCTTAAGAGGGGTAATTATAAATATGCTCACATAGACAGGATCATAGACATGGCAGCAAACAACAATGTGTCTGGAGTCAGTGAGATAGTGCAACATATAAAGAAGCCTGCTGCTAAGGATAATCACCTAAATTCCATCTCCGGCATTCACATAGTAGAAGGAAAGAGATGATTCCTACAAGTTGTCCTCTGAGCTCCACACATGTGCCATGGTAGGTATATCCCCTACACATACACAGTAAATAAATAAAAAAATGTGTCCTAAAGAAAATAATATGACTACCTGCCTGAGATCAACAGTAATAGCAGAAGTTGAAGTTGGCAAAGTTATAGAAGGACTATTACCCATTTGTATATACAAAGGAGTTTGCACACTCATTTCTGACTCTGCCTCGCATTAGGCTCACGTACTGGATAAATTCCTCAGATAGAACTAAGAGCAATGGCCAGGCAATGTCTACAACATTGAAGAACAAAGAGATGGGTGGTTGTGCAGGAGAAGCCATTTGGATTATTGTTGTGTAAACAAACCCTTGGCTTAATGGTCCTCTCTGTTCTGTGTTCCATCATGTCACTTTGGGCAGCAGGCTAAAACAGTGCGAAAGCTGGGTGGCGCTTCACTGCTATCGCTTATGTACAGGCATGGCTCTCCTCCAAAGCCATAACACGCGGTGATCCTGTAGCAAAGTACAGACATCTCTTTCAGAGAGACGGAAAAAATAAAGATTCAATAGGAGAAATACTGAGCAATCTTTCCACCACTATGTCCATCACAGTATGAGGGTAAAAAAAAATGAGCTATTTAGATACAAAGACAAAATATTTGTGGCTTTATATTTTGTTACTTGATTTATTTTCTTAAGGTTCCCTGTTCTCTGGGCATGAAGGTAAAAATGTTCTTCTCCATTGAGCAAAAGACTTGAGAAATAAATTTCTACCACCTGAAGATGTTCATAGACAATAGGCAACATTTTTATTCAGGCAGGTAATTATAACCAGCTTTAGCTGGGCTCTCCAAACTGAAGGTTGCTGATCTTGCAGTACAAAAAAATATTTTCAGCTGTGGACAATTAACAAACTCAGTGGACCAGGCAAAAGTGCAGCCCTCTCCTGCACAATTCAGCTGCCAGCACTACTTTGACAGCTATATAATTACATGGACCATAAATTACGCTCCATAATCACCTTGTTTATAATTTCATTCCCTGTAAATTAGTAGTGTAATGAAATGAGATTTCATAACCACCAGATGCAGTAAGAGCTGCTCACCAGAGGCTCTACCAATGGCTGACAGGCAACTTCTTCCCAAGAGCGGAGATTTTGGTGGGCTGCTGTTCACTGAACCTTTCGTTGGCAAGTCATCTGATGCTCCAAGCTTGATCTGCCAGTGACATTCAAGTTGCTCCAGCTTGGAAACAGAATAGCACGCCAGCAGCTGTGGTGTGTAAGACACCCTCTTTGAAATGAAACTTACTTTAGCAACTTTTATGTAACCAGTGTAAGTCCTGGTCCCACAGCCACTTCCCCCAAACAGGTCAAGTCACATGACTGTCACCCACATTCAGAGGTCTTAGTTTGATCCCATGCAGGATTCACAGCTGTCAGTCCAGAGTCCATGATCTGCCACCAACTTGGGTCAGTTCTCTCTGTTGGTTTTTCCAATCATGATCTTGAAATCCCTTGCTTATATGATCCCTCCTCCTTCTCTTCAACTAAGCTCCAGGAGCTCAGCCCAGTACTTAGCTGTGTGTCACTGCATCTGCTTCCATCAGTTACTGGTTGTAGGTTTTTTGATGACAATTAGGGTCATTATCAATCTGATCACAGGGGAAGGCTAGTTCAGTCACCCTCTCCACTATAACTAGGAATCTTAGCTGGGGTCATCCTTGTAGATTCATGGGAATTTCCCTATCACCTGTTTTCCCCCTAAACCTATCATGGATCCATCAAGATATCTCTTTCATTGCTACCTTCTCTTTGTCTCTCCCCACAACTTGGTCATTTGAGCCCTCATGTTCCCACTCCTATTCCCTCCCTTCTACTCCCTTTCCCAGTTCATGAAGGAGATCTTAACTATTTCCCTTTCCTGGAGCTCTCCATGTGTGTCCCTCATAGGATCTTCCTTTTTACCCAGCCTCTGTGGAGTTGTGGATTGTAGCCCATTCCCTATGGTGGGACACCTTCCTCAGCCTTGATACAGGGAGGAGGGGCTTGCTTCTGCCACAGTTTGGTATACCAGACTCTGTTGACCCCCCCCCACCCAAGGGAGGACTTACCCACTCTGAGGACTGGATGGGGGATGGAATGGGGAAGGTGGGAAGTGAGGTAAGGGGAGGGAGGAAGAATGGAGACTAGTATGCAAAATAAAAAAACCATTAAAAAACCTTTTATGTATAATAGCTCCATGTATTGACAGAGCTATGCTATCTAATGTATGCAAATAGTGATTACTCAAGAGTCTTCTATGAGTTAGTCTTAATTGAACCAGTTTTCATGATTGTGTTTACTGAACAGTTCAGTGTGGGCCAGTGGGTGGCCTCTATCTGCAGGATGGTAATATAGAAAGTGAGGAATGAGATTGTGTTCTACACAACCAAATTTCTTAAGGTTATAGTTTTATGACATGGCATTTTTAAAAATCCTTTATATCATTCTCAGTACGTGAAAGGGAAAGAAATATGAATGGAAACATAAAAGTGCTGGTCTTAGCTCTAGGGTTTAGCCAGTAACCTCACTACTGAGACGTAACTCCCCACTATTTCATAATAAAACAGTTTTTTAGAATCGATAGCGTACAACTGGGAATTATGCATTTTTAAGGAAAAGAGGAACAAATGAACAGTTTATAATTCCTGCTGTCTTAAAGCCAAAGCTCAGACAAGTTATTTGCAAGAGATTTATTAGAACTGGAGCCATTTCTACAAGAATTGTGCTGCGAGGAAAAATACAAATTATGTGCCACTGCTTCTAACAGAGCTGGGAGGGGAAAATGCATGATTCTAGAAGCTTTAATTACCTACAGAAATGTGAGTTGGTTATGCAGTGCCTATTTTAATTACCATCTGATTAAAATTAATCCCAGCTAGGGAAGGAGAATTCGAAGGAAGGAAACTGCATTCTGAAGGTTAATGTTTCAAATGCTGCCAAGAGCAGACAGGTAAAGAGGAGGCGATCTGGCCGAAGGATACTTACTGATCAGCTTTATGAATTTTGAAATAGGTTTCTAATATTTCTTGTTTTCAAACCTGACTTAGAATATCTCAATCATGTAAAATTTGGGCCAGTAATCTTTTCATTGCTAAGATTTATTCACATTTATCTATGCATGCGTGTTGTGTGTTTGTGGGTCTCATATGTCTTGGTGCCCTTGAAGAGGTCAGAGAGACCTTGA
>JAQHUG010000027.1:3909368-3924424 GCA_028555095.1 Dicrostonyx torquatus | reverse complement strand
AAAATGAAAGTGTTAGTGGAAATAAATATGGGTTGGTACATGTAATACTTCTAGTGTATACACTCTTTCTTTCTTTGGATACCTAGAATATAACTCATAAATTTTATATTACTTTCAACTAGTTCATTGTTATCATAACAAAATATGTGTTTAGTAAAACTATTATAAAGAAAATATAGCTTTATTTGTAAATATGTGATGTTTTATGACTCTTTAGATGGGCATGCATTAATCGTCGACTGGAAATGGTAGACTCTTTGAGTCATACATATACTAAAATTATACTGAATGATTTACATTTGTCAGGATTTTTCTTGTAAAGGGGGAGGGTGACTGATTAAACAATGTAATATGGGCTAGAATAAAATCTTATGTCCTTTTCAGCAGATACTAAGGTTAGTAGTCAGAAAACTGACTAAAGTGAAGAACATGTGATTCTAATACGCAACCTGCCATTCAGAAATTAATGATGTTAAAGCAGCTTAATATAAATTATGAAGAAAAATTTACAGTGGTGAATAAGGATAATTCACGGGAGAGTATAACCAGTTCACCAGAACATGAGGCATATCCAAGTTTCCATTGCACACTTCAATTTACTGTAAAAGGCACCACAATTCCTTTTTTTGACAATACATTATGTTTTTATTGATATGTATCATCTTTGAAATAAAATAAAACCATTTTAAATATCTGAATGTAGGGATAGAAAGCAGTCACATGAGATAGTCTCAACACCAACTAATGATTAATTATTACAATTAGAACAATAGTTTTTGCTGAATTACTTAGGCTCATGTTAAGTAATGATCTTTAAACTAAAGATCATTAAAACGTACTTTTGTAAAAGCAAAGGGCGGTGCTTAAATAAGATGATTTTTAAGTTCACTTTTCATTTTTCATTACAGAAAAATGTTAGTCACAGGATCAAGGACTTGGGCCATCAGTGACACATTATAGAGACTAAATAAATGTTCCATCTTCTCTCCTTCCCATACTGTTCTCTCTCTTTGTTCTTCTGCATTATGGACCATAGTATCATTGTTTAACTGAAAGACTTTTAAGCTTCTTAACTTTCCTAAAGAATTAATGAGGAAAATTAGATTTACAAGTTGAAATGTCATATTTCATCTTATATCACATAAAAACAAGGGGATTACTACCAGATTATGTTTAATAATAGGATGAGTTATATTTTACCTAGACTCATGAAAATTATATTGCTGCTTAATGCAAAATTACTTCTAATAATCTAAAAAGATATTTATGGAAACTTACATGATAGTGTGAATAAATACTGCAAGAGTGTTAAAAAGTAATAAAAAAAATGAAAAGTCACTTCTGCTGTTAATTAAAATATACAACTATTGTGTACCTACATGGACAAAATGATAAGGAAACATAATCTTGGAAACATTTTCTTCTCTTATGCTTTGACTTTCAATTATTGTTTGCTGAATTTCTGTTTAGCATTTGAGAATTTCATAAGTAATGAGCTGTTGAAATACCCACCACTGAGCTGTTCAACACTTAATAGAGGAGGACTGAGATACCAATTTCTCTTTCATTGATGACTAATTTCCCCTTTGTGTTTGTTTCAAGTGTGTTTGAAGATTCACTCCTGACCATACTCAGTGGAGATGCTTTAATGTCTTTGATAATGTGAGCATTTCTTTTAGTGTTGACATCTACTCCTTACATTTTTCATGCAACTTGAGATTGCTCTCTTCCTTTACATGACAAGTTTGAAAGATAGGTATTTTTCTAATTGCCATACGAGTATTTTTTTTTTAATCTGTCTTTAGCTGGATTGTCTTACACGGTGATAATCTCACTTTGGCTTTGCCCCAAAGCGGCAATGTATTCATTTGCTGACATGTCACTGTTGATACCTGAGAGTGTTCTTGATTGCCTGGACGGTCTGATGGCTCTTAACTCTTCTCCTGGGTCTTAGCTTTGCCTTTATATAGAAAGTGTGTTGATTCAACTTCTTCTTCCTACTAGCTCAAAGGAAAACTACACATGCTATATTTTTTCAGAACCAATTTCCAGAACACATTTCTTAAAGACTGAAAATTTGCTACATGAACACACACACACATACGTATGTATGCTTCCCTTTGGCTTTTTCTAACATCTGTAGAGTTAATCCTTAAACAGTTGTCTTTGTTCTACCCTCCTACTCCCTTTGCCACTTTAATCTTCCCCATATTATCTCCGTCTATTGTTACTTTTCCATGTACCTGTATTAAACTACCTTCCCCCTTAAGCACTTCCCACAACGGATGACCCTTGACCTCTATAGTATTCCAAATGAAGAACACATAATTAAAGATTCAAAGATAACATCTGCATATGAGAGAGGGTATTCATTTATCTTCCTGGATCTGTGTTACCTACTTTAGAACAATTAGTTCCAGCTTTATCTACGTACCTGTAAACATAAATATTTTATTTTGCTTTATAGCTCTATAAAATTTGATTATTTATATGTGTTCCCTTTCCATTATAAATTCATCAACTTAAAACATCTAGGCTAATTCCATTTTTCACCTATTGTCACTAGCACAGCAATGACCGCGGCTGCACACATAATGTGCAGTAGAAAGTAGATGCACAAAGAATCCTTTGTGATTCTACTTAAAACTTGTACACGTGGGTCACATGGTAAATCTGTTCATAGCTCTTTGAGTGACCTCCATGTGGATCTCCATAGTGTCAATGCCAGTTTGTACTCCCACCAATAGTGAATAAAGGTTTCCATTTCCCTATCTCCTTGCCAGCATTGTTGTTAATTTGTTTGCTTATTCTTGGCCATTTTGACTAGGAGAAGATGAAATCTCCAGCTAGTTTTAATTTGCATTTCCCTAATTACTAAGGATCTTGAAGCACTTTAGATATGTTTAGCCTTCTTGCTTATTTTTTCTCTTTCTGTGCAGGTCATAAACCATTTTTTGAGTTGAACTATTTGTTTTCTTGATTTTTTTTTAGTTTTTTTTTTGTTAAGTCTAGATATTAATGATACTAATCCTCTGTTGGGTATATAGGTTGTGAAGATTTTTTTTCTTTCTGTGGCCTCCACTTTATTCAATTTACCATCTCTTTTGTTGCACAGAAACTTTATTTTGATGAGATCCCATTTGTCAATGATTGATTATAATCCCTGTCTTAGTTATTTTACTATTACTGTAACAAAACAACATGGCCAAAAAAATTTATAAAAGAAAATATTTAATATGGACTATGGTTTCAGAGGTGGTGGAGTCCTAGTGGAGCAATAGCTAAAAACTCACATCTTGATCTGTAAATAGGAGGCAGAGAAAGACACACACGAGGAATGGCAAGAGTCTTTTGAAACCTCAAAGCTCACTGCCCAGTGGCACCCTTTCTCCAAAATAAACCACATCCTCATCCTTCCCAAACAATTGCATCAGCTGAGGACAAAATAATCAAACATGTGAGCCTGAAAAAGTCATTCTCCTTCAAACCACCACAGTACCTAAGTGAGTGGAGTCAGAAATACCTTACTAAACCTACATGTTGTAGTAGGTTCTCTACCTTTTCTTCTAGGAATTTCAGTTTTTAATTTTGTATTGAGGTATCTGATTCACGTGAAGTTGAACTTTGTACACAGTGAGAGATAGGACATTCATTCTTCTACACATATCTATTAAATTTTGGCAACACCATTTGTTAATAATGCCATATTTTCCTCTATAGTGTATTTTTAGATTTTTTTGTAAAGAAATGGATTTCTGTGATTCTGAAGGCATTTTGTTTCTTGATTCTTATTTTATTTATTCTTATTTTTTATTTCTTTATGAAACTTTTATTGGAATGCTCTTTTTTAATAAAGATTTATTTTTATCATTTAATGTGCTGTATATTTCACAAACATGTATGTCTGCACAGCTTGCATGCAGTGCCTATGGAAAACAGAAGAAGGTGTAGGATCCCTTGGAGCTAGAGTTATAGTTGGCTAATAGCCTCCATTAGAGTTCCAGCAAGTAAACCCATCTTGTTCAAGAGCCACAAGTACTCTTAACTGTGAGCCTTCTCTCTAGTCCAAAATATTTTATTTCTTCATTAAATAAAACATCTATTAAATTTATTGTTATCACAATTTTCTCTATGTTTCTCTGTCTCAATCTGTATCTCTCTCTGTCTCTCTTTCTGTGTGTGTGTGTGTATGTTCGTGTTTGTACACATATATCTTTTTTCTGTGTGTGTGTATGTGCGTGTTTGTACACATATCTTTTTTTCTATGTGTGTGTGTATGTGCGTGTTTGTACACATGTGTCTTTTTTTCTGTGTGTGTGTGTATGTGCGTGTTTG
Source organism: Dicrostonyx torquatus (assembly GCA_028555095.1). Classification (NCBI taxonomy): domain Eukaryota; kingdom Metazoa; phylum Chordata; class Mammalia; order Rodentia; family Cricetidae; genus Dicrostonyx; species Dicrostonyx torquatus. The sequence continues at coordinate 3,920,089 of JAQHUG010000027.1, read as the reverse complement.
TACACATATATCTTTTTTTCTGTGTGTGTGTGTATGTGCGTGTTTGTACACATATCTTTTTTCTGTGTGTGTGTGTATGTGCGTGTTTGTACACATATATCTTTGATTTGAAATCTGTTGCTAAAGCATACTTATTGCTGAAAGGCTCTAAGTTCATTCTATGTGTCCAAACTTTATTTCAATTAGAAATATGTTGCAGTCTGGATTGAATGGACACAAGGATGATTTGGGATTTTCCTCTCAAATTTTTTCACATAGAGAGTTGTGGCTTACCTGTTTCTTATAAATACCTTGTCGTCTACAGCTGTATGAAACTACCTGTGCATTTCCTTTAACATCCTTAGCAGAAAAATTCCCACCAAAGATTGGAATGTCACTAGACATACTGTGCATTTGATGATGCAGTTTTGCAATTAGTTGGTATAACTTGGAATTTTTCTTGACTTCTGTTATATCTTCCCTTTCAAAACTCCAATTCCAATTGTGAAATAATTTAAGATTTCAATAGGAAATTTAGGAAAACCAAATTTACTTGTAGCTAGGCATTGGTATATTTTTAAAAGCATCAAAAATATCAGTGGCTTACAAAAGAGATAATTTATGATTGCTGCTCATTTTTATGACTCTAGTTGAATTTCACTCTTCCGGTTTTGCCTAGACAAAGAAAAATAGTATTCTTTATGTATAAGAGATAGCAAAGCCACATGACACCTTTAAAAATGTGTTCGTTTTGACAGGGTTTACAAGCTAATTTTAAATTCTGAGAAGGGTGTGACTGAACTCTAAGTGGAATAATTATATATAAGTTTACACTTCACTTCTCTGAATGAAGTATCCTATAAAAGACTGTACTGCATACGAAATCAATGGGAAACAATTTAAAATAACCTTTTTCTATAATAATGGCTTCAAGCTAAAATTTCATATAAATACACAGTTAAGGAAAGAAAATCATTTAAACAAGATGAAGGCAATATCCATAATGTACAATTTTTTTATTTTGGTGATAAAAATAAAAAGTGTTTGTTCCATTTATGTTTATGAATATATGAAATTACTTTTATAAGTATCTTATTTTTATAATCAGAAGAAAATAAGCTTTGTATGTAATTTAATATCAATTTCAAATATTATCCATCAGTATTTGTGCATGTTGTGATCTTAATGGACTTCCCTTTTTCATCCTATGTTTCTATGGTATCTAAAACCATCATGAATGCCTTAAACTATAAAAGGTTGAGATGAGATACTTATACACCAAAGAGGAGATTTAAGTTAGTAATTAGCAGTAATAATCAAGGCAGATTAATGACTGTCTCAGAAAGTCCATTGCTGTGGGCCATTAACCCTAGCATAGCAATTAATTCCCAAGGGAATGCTCAGTGTTTCAAAGGTCATTACCACGATTAGAAAGTATTGCAAAGTGAAACCATACCAAAGTGTTCACTGTCAGTAAGGAAGCACCTGTTATTAGTCAATGATATTTAGTCAGATCAGTGTGACTGTGTTATGACTGAAAAGGTGTTTGGATAACATTATCCAGAGGGCATCTATGGAATATTATTAATGAACTAATTTCAGAATTAGCAGAAGATACTTCCTTCCTTAATGTTGATGGTGCTTATCCAGTGAATTTTATGGTCAAAATGGGACAAAATGCAGGTTCCCTTCTGAGTAAAAGGACCTTCTCCTGACCACCAGTCAATACCTAAGCGGTAGTCAATATCTTTCCAGACTTAAGACAAAACAGATACATTGACTCATTTTGGTACTTGATAATTCAAGCATTCAGGCTAGAGCTACAATCCAGGTTTCTTTGTATTTTGGCTCCTGTGGTTTCCCTTGCCCTACAATTGTGCATTTCTTGTGTCACTGCTTGCAGCTGCAGACATGGAGCGTCTTAGTCCTCATAGTCATGTAAGTGAAATGTGTCAAGTAAATAATTTCTCCTTTTTTGCTTCTCTATTAGACATTTATATATAACTATATATTATACATAAGCAATATTCTATGTAAATTAATTTTTGTAATATGTAATATATTAATACATTCTCCATCAATTCTGTCTTTCAATTAAACTCTGATTAATATATGCTCTCTTCTTTCTCCGTTTATAAAGACAAATATATTTAATATGTACACATTGAAATAGCATACACACTAGCAATACTTTAATATTTCATGTTTCATAATCTCTTTTAAAATGAGGATTCAAATGATTTTAAGATAAAAAAATTAAACAGCCTATCTGGCCATCAAATGATGAATGGATAATAAAAATGTACACATTTATCCAAGGAAATATTATTCATCAGTTAAGAAAAATTATTATGAAAATTTGGGGTAAATATGGCAGGAAGCAATCATTCTAAATGATAGAAACTCAAAAACAGAAGATTAAATGTATGGTTTTTCTCATTTGTGAAAGTCAACTTTGAATCTGAAGAGATTCGATTTTCATTTAGAATGCCCATAGAGATCAGGAAATTAGTCAGAGGCCCTAGGAGAGGAAGACTTCCAGAAAAGGGAGTTCAAAAGCCATAATGTTAAGGGCTAATTTAAAAAAATGAAAAAAAAGAAGGATTAAATGACTTAGAAAATGGAAGGGCAGCCAGGCAGTGGTGGCGCACGCCTTTAATCCCAGCACTCAGGAGGCAGAGGCAGGTGGATCTTTGTGAGTTCCAGACCAGCCTGGTCTACAAGAGTTAGTTCCAGGACTGACTCCAAAGCTGCAGAGAAACCCTGTCTCAAAAAACAAAATAAATAAATAAATAAATAAATGAAAAAAGAAACGAAAATGGAAGGGCAGAGCAGAGGGATAGCAACTCCAAAAGTCTTGTTCTTGTACTTATACCCATAGATTAGGGCATCTTTCAACCTTCACAACAAAAGTTTCTTCTCTCTCTCTCTTCTTATCAATATATGGCAATTAACAGAGGGATCTATAGCCAGACAGAGCATAGAGATCAAGAAACTTTGGGATGTTTATCCTAAATGGGACATGTATATCACAACCACGTCTCTCAGTGCTGAGAGCATTTCAAAAGATGGGCTAGAAATATTGTAAGAGCCAAAAGTTTGACTACATGGAAGCAGTGTTAGCTGGATACAACAAGACAGTTGTAAATATGAATTAACTACTGTGGTACAACATACACAAGCTCATATTAGACTAAGCTCAGGATGAAGAAGGGAGGTGAACATAAATTATGCCTCTAGAGGAGTTACTGCAAATGAATAGCCTATAGGAGAAGAGTTGGTTTTGTTCTGTTCTGCTTGTTTCTTCTATTTAAAAGTATATGTGGTTCCTTGGACAGCCAATTCAACTGTAGTGAAAGGCCACATGTATTGAAATAAATGTTTACATAAGCCTTAAAGCAAAGTTTTCTTTTGTAATGAATTAACTTAATGTATTCTAACATGTATGTATGATTAATAATCAAAGCATATTTCATAGTAAAATTTTCCATTAAGTAATAGTGTGCATATGTTCATAATTATCACTATTCTAAATTTTATGTGATATAAATATATATTCACTATAGAGTAAAATAGCATAGAATGTCACCCAGCTTCTTGAAGAATATTATCTAGCCACAAAAATAAGACATGAAAAATGAATGAGGAATTTCTCTGGGTTATAAATTACTGATCAGTTTTGCATATGTGTAAGCTTTTATTTATTTCTGTTTTGTAAAGGTATATATCTATAATATCTAAAAACTAGATATAATAGCTTAAATTTGCATACATGCAAATTTTATCTTGAGTCAAGTCTTAAAAGATTACAGATTAAAGTTAACATTTTTTATAATTTTAACATATTGAGTGACTTTTGCTTTAATCCAATATTTATTGATTAGTTGACATAAAAGTAATAAGAAGTAAATAATAATAATAAATAATAAGTAAAATAAACCTCTGTGAGTGGAAGCTGTACTTTCATTCCAGGATGCCCAGATCCAAATAATCACACAGAAACTATATTAATTACAACATTGCTTGACCTCTTAGCTCAAGATTCTTATTAACTAACTGAAATCTTAAATTAACCCATTTCTATTAATTGTGCATTTGCCACGAGGCTGTGGCTTCCTGGTAAAAATTTTTGACATATTTCTCCTTTGGTAGCTATATGATGTCTGCCTGACTCCACCTTCCTTCTCTCTGCATTCAGTTTAGTTTTCCCGCCTACTTATATTCTGCCCTGTCATAGGCCAGGTAATAACCAATGATAATAAAACATATTTCTAGCATACAGAGAGAAATCCCACATCAAACCTGTGGTCTATAACTTACTAAATATTTTCTGGAGACACAGTGATTGTTTACTTATTGTTACCGGGTGTATACTGTTGAGAAATTCTCTCTCTTTCTCTTAAAAACTCACATGTGTGAATATATATATATTATATATATATATATATGTTTATGTTTTGTATATGTGGATTAGAATATCAACATATAAGTCACTTGTGGTCTATTGACTTTTATTAAAACAAACAGTTTCACTATTCACTATTTTTTAAGTTGCTCTGCTTTATCAAACTCCACTTCTTGAAATCTAATGTGAAAGCATGTTTTATAGAGATATACAATGAAGCTGCTGAAGTAGTGTTGGAAGTAACAGAGACCGAAGAGAAAAGGAGCAATTTTTCCTTGAAAACCAGTGCTTGTTAGTTGAGTCTCCTACTTTTGGGCATCTAAAGGGAGATAGTTTTGGGAATATTAACAATTCTTAGATAGGAATATATAAACTTAGCATAGGTTGTATTTTAATATGATTCTTGCTTTATTTAAATTATTTAATTTATTTAAATTATTCTTTACACTGTTGTGGCCTGGGTGCCAAGAATTTACAAAGTAGTTATTATCTACTAGAAACAAAGAGTTTGTAAATGCCATGAATTTTTAAATACATTCATTATATATGACAAATTTGTAAGATTACCTTTGTCTGCCAGTCTTAATCAGTAGTATCTTTCTGCCCTTTGATATTTAGTACTCAATGTTAATCCACAAAACACTATACATTTTATATGCTTAGCCCCAATCAAGGTGTCCTAGATAAATCAAACGTTTTCCAAAAGAGTTGAGTGCATATGTACAACTTAAATCATACACATCAGCTTTAATAACCTGACTGAAATTTTGTATCATTTGTTCCTGTCTGTGCTGCAAAAGTCTTTTTTTTCACAATGGTTGAATTTAGTTTGTCTGTTGTTTATCAGACTCTTGAATATTTAAAATAAATATGTTATTACCCACCACTGGGTCAGCTGTTGGGATAATAATTTACTGAGGCTATTCAAGAAAGACTTACCAAAGAAAATGTCTAATTGATGTATAAAGAAAGGAGATGTCAGCCTAGCACATGAATAGAGGTGTTTCTAGGATCTACAGTTTCAGAAAGAGGTTGAGAAAAAGGAGATCAGGGTCTGAACAAATTTGATCTGCTTATTCCTATTTAATCACAAGAAAATTATGTTTAATGTGTCATCTCCACAATACTAATTCAAGGCCCCATTAAATATGTAATGTAACCTAGCACTTAATTTGCCACGGTGAAGAGGGCATTACAATGGTTGAAATATACACAATACTTCTAAAGTACATATTACAGTTTTAGGGAAGTGTGGAAAGTCAAGTAGAATGCCCGAAAAGTTAAAGGAAAAATTTTTCAAGATGGGGAAAGTGTATGAGAAGGTACAAAAACACAGAACCAAATATTATTGAAATGATACCTGTACAAATGAAAGTGGGTGGAATGAGACGATAACATTACTTCAACACAAATGGACTTTTGTGATAAACTAAAGAAAATAAAAACCACTATTGAAATAATAGATATACCCACATGCAAAGCCATGCCAGAAAAACAACCATAAATAATATATCTCAGTAAGCAATATAATCTATTGGATGGATCTGTGTAGAGAGGATAGACATGTTGAATCAGCCTCCTTTAATTTTGTAATACTTTGAGTATCAGAATTTCTGATACATAAAATGTGAATCTATTCTGCCCTATTCGGATCATAGCAGAATTTCATGAAGACACAAATTAGAGGCAGTGTAACATCAACAATCTAGCAGTCAAACGATTTTATAAATGAAACTGATACTTGCAAGAGGAAGTCCCTGAGAGATCTAGACTGTGCAGCGCTTACCGACACTTGCCTAAAGCTAGCATGAGGAGTAAGTGCTGTTTCAAAGTGCTCTGATGAAGAGTTTAGAGAGCTCCAGGAGACTCCCCAGGAATACTTTAAGTGGCAGTTCTTCATCAAGTCACTGTCAATCATTTTATGCTTGCAAAAAAAGAGAAAACTTTATTACTACTCTCTAAACAAATAAGGTGGCTGCTGTTTAGACAGGAACAAACTGATTAGTTTGAATCTGAAATATCTACTTTTTGTGAGATACTTTATTTCCATAATTGAATGAGATAATATACATAAGTAAAAGTGTCTACTCCTGAGTCAGTGTCTGGGAGATGTAAGGTGCAATGCAAGGCTGTAGAGGAAATAGCCCTGACATGTGATTCTTATAGGGCAAACACTGATGCTCAGTCAAACTGTTTCAGCAGGGTGACTTTCAAAGACAGTCCTTATGTCATTGTAAAGGATCAGTGTCTTCTGGTAAAAATAAAAAGTGTCTGACTAAGTGTACACTAACAGGTATACAAAACTGAAGGTATGAGTTTTTGTAAAGACACTCCAACATAATAATTCTTTAGTGTCTCTAGGTAAAGAAGTAGTTTTATTATTTGTTTATTAAACAACAGGTCAAAAAAAAAACATGCTACTTTCAGGCATGTTATTTATTCTCAGTCAGGAGTCTTTTAAATATTCAAATATATAAAACGGATTCTCATTTCCTGTAATGCTACTCCATCTCTTACTTGGCATTACTTTATTTATTACTTACATATTTTTATGATCATTTCCTATATTCTCTTACAATTTAAAATTATATTTTGTAGCTATTGTTAGGTGATAATGGTAGAAAACATAAATCTTGGTTTAAATCTGCCCTGAATACTTTCAAATATAGTTAATTTACAGGAAGTAATTTGATTTTTTTTGTTCTTTCCTTTTTTGGATAGGGTAGAGTATCTTTCTACAACACAGTCTGGCTTAGTATATGACACGTAATCTATCTACGCTTCGGATGAAAAGCATTCCCAATGCATCAAACGGGAAAGTGCTAAGATTACAAACATGAACCACAATACCTGGTAGAAAAATTCTTCCTTTGTAATAAAACCTTATAAAAGCCCAGTTTGGCAAAATAAAAAGGATACAGCAAAGCATGACCCTAATGTATCCTTCATTGTATACAAGATGAATATAAAAATGAAAACTTAAGGTTATTTTGTATAGCACTGCATTTAAACAGGTAGGATTAAAAGAAAAATAGTTCTTTGCTCTCACTATTAATAAGTTCTAAGAATTTACCATCATGGTGTATGTAATATTTAAAAAAATAAAAGAAGCCACAGTGGTTAGTTCATTCTACTCATGTTAGAAGGTAGAACTAAATTATTTGTGAGGATTACATGACTTTCCTATAGTTGTTCCCATCATGACTCCCAAAGGTTGGACTACACTACCAATCGCTCCTAACCATAGTCATAATTCATAGGTGAACACTAACATAGAAAATGTGATGTATTTGTCATGGAGCATAAGTATTTTCTAGAAGAAAAGGGTGTTTGTAAGAATCTGAGGGGTAGGCATTGTACTCAAACCAATTATTATATAAATGTTAAAGAAGGGCTTTAGGCTTTGGCTTATGTAACTTGGCCATTCTTGGTCATCAACTGGAGAATTCTGGGTGAATCAAATGCCACTGTGCTATTTGTGAGTTTAAGACAATGGGTATTGCAGTTTGTATCTCAAAATTCAAACTTTTAAATGGTCTTCATTCGTAAAAATAGGAATAATGTTTATCTTGACTGTTGTGTGAGTTAAAAAGTAGAATGTACAGAATTATGCTAGTGTGCTAATGACAAACTTTTACTTTTTATAGACAGGATCTGGCCTTGTAGCCTATTCTGATCTAGAACTCACTCTGTGTCCTAAAATAATCTCAGACTTGGGACAATCCTCCTGCTGCAGTCAAGTGCTAGAATTATATATATAACACACACCAACTTTCTTGTTCCTATTTATCCTATTTTTAGAATGTTCCATTCATCAAATATTTTAAAGTCATTAGCAAAGTAGCTTTGCTGAGGTTTCTATCATCAAGATTCAAATATTTAATGCATGGATACTATTTTCCCTTTGATCTTAAAGAAATATAAACAAAATACCCTTGAAAATTGATATGGTATTTGGTGTGCAGTGTACACCATGGAGACAAGGCCTGCATTCCATACTCACAAGTAGTTTTTTTCTTCTAATGCATTATTATCATCAATTACAAGTCTGATTTCTATACCTTCTCTTGCAGATTTAATATTGACATCTGCCCTTTCGGTGTGTTTGTTAGCAGCCTGGATATCTTTCTAGCCACCTGTAGCTTCACATTCAGAATTAACTTCATTGTGATATTTGATTAGCCAAGCAAGAATTCCTATGCACTAAGCATTTACACTTGGGTATGGAGCTAAAATCAGTCTAGGCACTGCGTTAGCTAGCTCTAGAGCAGCAATATTGTTATTCTCCTCTCATGCACATGAGAATCCAGCATAAGACTCAACCTTTGGAGAATGTATCTAGGCTTGAGAAATGAGGGATTGACAGATCTGACATGGTAATCCAGCTTCATTTGACATTTAAAGACTGTGGTATTGTTGCATTTTCTGTAAAACAATAAAAACTCATATTTGGACAGAAAAAAAAAACCTGTGAAGGAACAAGAAAAACAAAACAAAAAAGCACTGGTTTGCTCAGAATCCTTTACTCTTGATGTGAAATTTGGATTATATGTTTCTGAAAATTTACCATGAATGTCATAAGTTCAGTCAACAACATTTTATCTTACAGCCCTGTCCTGGATGTCAAAAGTCTGAAGCTAGTATTACTGGGCTAGAATTCATAAGTAAGAAATCACTTTGTTTCTGCCAGGTAATATTTCTCATCTCATGGACCTCCTTCAATTTCAAACAATAATGAGCCCAGTCTTTCTTGTTCTGTCTTGTTTTGTCTCCCTAGGCTGAAACATTGTGGTAATATTAGACCTGCCCAGATAGTCCAGAATAATATCACCATCTCAAGATCCTTTCATGCAAAGCCAGGCATGGTGATACATACTTTAATTGCAGCACTTGAGAGGTAGAGGTAGGAAGATCTCTAAATTTGAGGCCTGCCTGGTCTATATAGTAAGTCCCAGTACAGATAGGAATACATAGACACTGTTTTAAACAAGCAAACAAGAAAATATATCATTCTAGGTATATGCAAAAGTCCTTTTGCTGCATATGGAAATACATTCTATTTCTTAGGATTAGAGTATATATATGTAATATATGTATGCACAGTGATGTAGGGGCATTGTGCTATCTGTTACAAGATATTTTTGTTTCATAAACATTGTTAAACTATTTCCACACGTTGGGTTTGATTGTTAAAATATTTCCACACAGTGAGGCAACAGACTCAATTCTTAGTTAATTGGAGTATAAAATGAAGACACTGCAATTATGTTTAGCTCTTCTTATGCCTATATTTTTGAGTCTGTTTATTAAGATGTTTAAAAGGTCATCCCAATGACTATGTCCGTCTTTGCCCTTTCTAACCGTCTTACACTGTTACCTATCTATGCTTAAAGAAGATAGTTTTCTGGTATTTTTGTTTCTATTTTTGGTGTGGGAAGTCCTATATATGTTGTTGCTTTAATTGCTTAATTAATAAAGAAGCTGCTTGTGCCTATGACAGGGCAGAATAGAGCAAGGTGGGAAATCCAAGCAAAGATAGAGGAGAAAAGAAGGCAGAGCCAGGAAGACACCATGTAGCTGCCAAAGGAAACAGATGCCACGGGACCCCACTGGTAAACCACAAGCCTCATGGTAAAATATAAAGTAATATGAATGGGTTAATTTAAGATGCAAGAGTTAGTTAATAAGTAGCCTGAGCTAAAAGCCAAGCAGTGTTTTAATTTATATAGTTTCTGTGTGATTATTTTGGGTCTGGGTGGCCAGGAAACAAATGAGCAGCCTCTATCTACATATTTCCTTAGGCAATGTCTATTTATCATACAATTCATATTGCCCAGTGCCTATTTTACATTCAAAACACAGATGTTTTGTTTTCTACGAACTGTTTCAAGACTCTCACAGATAAGATCAGTTCTTTCCCCTGAGGATGCACAATAGTTAGAGTGAATTTTTACATTACAAGAGCCCATAGTGCTATGAGAATCATCTCAAGGATTTCTCTTTCCTATATACAGTGTGAATTCTAGCAAGAAAGAAAATATTCATCCATTTTTTTACTCTTAGCTAAAGATTTAAAATGTTACTTTAGACGTGGAGCAAAAAGGCAAATTATGAACTTTAATAGTATCAATTCTCTAAGACAGAAGATTAATTCAGTCAAATGACACTCCTTGTAACCTCATAAGAGCCTATATTGGAGACCGTTTCCTATACTATTTCATATTTCTTTCCTATGCTATCAAAGTTTTCCCATAATTTTGGACTTGTTACGGAAATGAATGTCATTTGTCAGGTGGTAAACGTTCCTATATTTGGAACAGTTATTAGTTTATTTTTT
>JAQHUG010000027.1:3889895-3900271 GCA_028555095.1 Dicrostonyx torquatus | reverse complement strand
TAACATAAATCTCAGTCTCATTTGACCAGTGACAAATATGGGTAGTTCAGGAATCAAGAGAAAATAACCAATGACCTAAACAAGTAAATTTATGTATTTAGTTTCCATTCATGGTGACATACCTGTTAGAGAATCAGTAGAGAATCACTTCACTAGTCATCCTGTGCATATGATCAGAGACAACATTTTGGTTTGTGAGAGCAGCATCTCCTTCTGTGCTCTTAGGTCTCCTGTAGCATTCTTCTTATATAAGAATGGTAATAACTGTTTCTAAGTCTCTAGATTTCTCCAATAATATGGAAGACATTGTTGTGATTTTACATAATTATTGACAATTCTCCACAGCTTACGTTTCCTTCAAAACCTTTCTTAAAACAGGCATCTATGTACATTTACATTAGTTAGTATTCTTTATAAAGCACCCGAATCTCTTTGTAGTAGATAACAAAGCACTAGCAATGAGTTGTTGTATGTATGCCTATATTGTAGGATAACTAGTACTTCTTGCAATTCAGAATCAACAAGCACAAACAAACAAAAAACAGCAACAAAATGGGAATTGATATAGCTATGGAAGGCACAAGAACTTCGACAGCAAGCCACTATGCTATCTCCCTGAATCTGTGCAAAGTTACCAAAAGGAATAGCCCGCAAATTCTATGCCTCTGATCGTCTCAAATTCAACCTCTCAGAGTAGAAATCTGGTTTCTAAATGCAAAGCAAATGACATGGTACGAAATAGCCCCGGGGGAGGGCTGCTCCCCAGCTTCAAAGCTGCCCTGCCCACACATCAAAGAAAAAATGGTTATGGATGTTGACTGTTCTGAGCAAGTCTCTAGGGCTGAGCAGGCTTCTAAGACCTCCACATATGTTACAGTACTTAATCTTTACTACCTCATGATTTCATTGCTAAGGAAGCTAGGCTATTAGACATCCAACAACTTACCCAGATTAAGTAGCAAAGCCTATTTTACTTCACTTCAAAAACACTAAAATTGATTTCAGAAGTGTGTCTATGGTAGATATTTTGAAATAGAAAAAATTGTTGAATATAAGCTACAAGAAGTGTCAAGTTGAAACACTCTCGAATCAGAACTGTTAATGTTAAATTATGTTAAAAATTCAGTGATTCGGCTGGTGAGATAGCTCAGATGATAATATGTTTGCCCTGTAGGCACAGGGGCTTGAGTGTGATCCCCAAAACTCAAGAAAAAAAGTTTAGTATAGTTGTTCCTGCTTAAAATTAGAGCATTGGAGGGATAAAGACAGGTGGGCCACTGGGCTTGCAGGACAGACCTTATAGGCTGCCTATGCATTGAGTTTCAGGGCAGTGAGAGACTTCAATTAAAGAGGTAGACAGTAAACGGGGAAACAGGCCATAGGTGGTTCTGTCTCCACATGCACATTCCAGTGCACATGTACCCTCACAGACACTCCTGTATATGGATACACCGGCACACAAATGTATACCTGTATACATATGCACACAGTCATACAAAACAAATTCAGTTACACATTCATTTTAAACAGTAAACATACCAACTATCAAAACTGAGTGAGTTGTTTCTGACTGTCACAACACCTTTGTGTTTGTGAAATAAAAGTAAAAACTAGATCAATGGATACCTCCGGGATGAGAAGCTCTGTGTACAGTTATGCTTGACTGGCATGTTTATTTTATCAACCACACAGATGCTTACATTTGCATCACTTGGGCACATTTGTTTTCTCTCTTGTGCTTGTTTTGCTGTTTTGTTCTGACATAGGCTCTTATCCCATAGCTCTGGACGACTCATAGCAAACTCATAGCAATCCTCCTGTTCCAGTCTCCAAAGTGATGGAGTTACAGTTATGAGCCATCACCCCTATCTCATTTTTAATTTGGATCTTAGTAATCTTCTCAGGTGTGTAAAAAGAAAGAGAAGGAAAAGAAAAGGAAAATGGACAGTATGCTAAGGGTTTAAGTACTGAATGAGAAAAAAGAAAAATAGAGAAAAATTTTTTCTTCATTCTCCATACTAGATTGTAATATTAGCTTTTGATGGTTGCTTTAGAATCCATTCTGGCTAAGTCCAAAATGTCAAATTGGGCCCCTCTCAGTGCTGACAGTATGCTCTCCGATGAGTAAACTGGATTTCATTTCCTCTGTACTGCTCTCCCAAACAGAGATTGCACTGTAGTTCTTAGGCATCTCGGAGGCACAACAGGAATTCCATTTCTATGAAGATTAGACTAGAACCTGCATCAAGGAGCAGTGAAGCTCAGCACTAATGTGTGTGTTCTTTCAAGGAAAATGTGGGCATTTTCCTCCTCTTGCTGGGGAGTGTTATTTGGGAGACTTTCATGGTTATTGCGCTCTGCTTAATAAAACTTAAGAGTAAACCATTTGTTTGATTCAATGTCTTCATTAGTGCCCCAGTAATTAAAAACAGATGTTGGTTTTCTCCCTTTGAGTTGTTTCCCCTATACTATTTTCATTTATTTCATTGTTATTTTCTTTTGTTATTCTTGTATTCATGTGTTTTTTTAAATATTATTAGTGGTTTGTGCAAATCTGAACAAAACATATAATTGTATCAAAATGGTGACTGCATTGTTTTTAATGTTTTGCTCCCATAAAGAGTTTCTACATGGATGGACCCAGTTAGGAGTCCTGACAGCAATAGATGGATAACCTGAACTGGTTGTCCCCTGGGATCAGATTGGTGATTACCCTTTTGCCATCAGAGAGCCTTCATCCAGTGACTGATGGAGACAGATTCAGGGACCCAAGGCCAAACACAGGGCCAACCTTTGAGAGTCCTGCTTAGGAGACTGATTGTATGAGCATGCAGGATCAGGGACATGGCAGGAAAACCCACAAAAATGACTAGCCTGGGACATGGGAACTCACAGAATCTGAACCAACAACCAGGGAGCCTGCAAAGAACTGACCTAAGTCCTCTGTATGAATGTGAGAGTTGTGTATCTTGGTCTGCTTGTGGAGCTCCTGGCAGTGGAGAAGGGGTTAGCCCTGGTGCTTTGACTGGATCTTGGGAACCTATGCCTCATGCTGGATTGTCATGCCCAGCCTGAATACAGGAAGAGGTGCGATGTTTTACAGCAGCTAGATATGCCATGTTTTGCTGATGTCCATGGGAGGCCTGTCCTGTTCTGAGTGAATACAGAGAAGGAGCGGATTGAGGGGAGAGGCAAAGGGAGCTGGGGAAAGGAGTGGCAGAAGAGGAGGGAAGAGAAGCTAAGATTGAGATATAAAATAAATAATTTAATTAAATTGATTTGTTTAGTGCATTTTTCATTCATTCTTTTCGTTTTGTTTCTTTGTTATTTTATATCCTTATTGCAGTTTGTCCTCTCCCCTCTCCTTCCAGTCCCTCCCACCAACCCCTTTTCTGTTTCCACTCCCAAATCATCCATTTCTGTTTAGGAAAGGGCAGGTCTCCCATGAGTATCAGAAAAAAATATGGCTTATCGAGAAAAATAAGGGGCTTCTAAAGCTATGTACTCAAACTCATCCCTTCAGAAGTGTGTCTAAATCAAACTTAGAAAATGGGGAATTTAAGAGAATGACATCAATTCACTCGTGCAAGTATATTGTGTGGTTTCTGTTTGTTTGTTTGTTTGTTTGTTTTGTTTTGCACAGGTGGATGGATTTTTTGAATGCTATTCCTGGATACTTTTCTATGTGGATCTCTATAAAAAGAATTGATGTTACAGTGTAAGTAATTGATCTGAATTTCAATAATTTCTGTGGTTCCCTATTGTTTCTTTTCTGGTTCTCTATTTGTAGATCTTTAAAAAGAAAAATTGGCTGGCAAAGATCCTGATTTCAACCAAAGTTTCTTATAGCACTAGGGAAAGGTTATCTTCTGTAGCTTACATGCAATGAATGTAAAACTTATAATCAGTGATCTGCCCAGTAAATATTTGATAAACCACACTGTGGTTGGATTCACTACAGCATAAGACTGAAATACATTCTTGTTGGTAGAGTCTCTTTTCTTGGTAACAACGTATGGAGAAATGTTGATGCTTCACCCATTTTTAATGAATCTGTAAGTAAAGAATGTCAGTAGAAATATGTTTATAATCTTTTAAATAAAAAGGGTTCTTGAAACCTTAGCTTACCTGTGTATTGTATATGTTACTTTTAGCAATTCCTTGTTTTGTAAGATGTAGCTTGATAATGGAATAAGTATGGGTAAAAGTAGATTTGTAACAGGGCTTTTTAAAGATAGCATTTGCGACAATTTGGGATTTCACCTGACACACATAATTACAGTTTAATGAATTTTCCTTGACACCAACTCACCAAAAACTATTAATTCAAGAGCACAGGCATGGTGACCTTTTAACACCTTTGAGAATTATGGTAGATGGCAGCTTCTCCCTTCTAATTACATGACTAATCAGCAAAAGAAGGTGTTTTAGAAAAGAACTGGGAAATGGGTTAGTAGTTAAGGATGATTGCTGCACTTGGAGTTTGGTTCCTAGCTCCCAGGTTGGGCAACTTAACACAGCGTGAAACTCTAGAATACTAGTTCTGGTGTATCCAATCCACTCTTCTGACCTCTGTGGACACTGTACCATACACACACACACACACACACAATCACACACAATCACACACACACACACATCAATCACTCACACACACACACACACACACACACACTAGTAAAGTCTAGAGGAAACGAAGGTGTGCAAATCATACCTCATTCAACTTGTCCACTTACTACAGTCTAGCATTATATGTACAGTTGAGAAACAGAAATTTTTTTTCCTAATTAACAATAGAAACTTCTTTTCTATTAAGTTCTGTGCTGGAAGGGATGATGTCCTTACTAGACTATGACTATGATGATGGAAACACTAAGTGAACACTAAAATATTCAGTTACTATTAAACCCTAATGAGAGTAAAATCCACATTAACACCTAATTAAGTCATTATGATTCGTGCCGTATGATGCATACCTTATCTGTCTGGATTCCTTAGCATACTTACATCTTTGACACAACCAAGCTCATTAATATTTGCTGAACACACCATAAGAACTTTATGATGCAGTGTAGCTGACATCATTAACCTCTTCATATAGGTTTTGAACACTGAATGCTTTACCAAGAGCAGGTTAGTCTAGACAAAGGCTGGGTTTGGAATCAGTCCTGATGTGGGTACAGATGAGAGATAATTTAGAACTGTAATGAGTGAGTAATAAAAATTAATTCCCATGTTTGATAGTCTCCATATTATCAAATAGATCTAATTGTTGATTTCAGTACAGGTTATTCTTTACAATGCTTTTAAATGCATTGGCGATAAGTTATATAAGCACTTCATTTTTTAAAACAAGTATTTAACTACCCAGTTACAGGTGTATCCATGGTGCAGCAGCTGAATCCTTTCTATTTAAAAAAGAATACACACCATTATCCATGCTTATATCCCAATTCATATCCATGATTTACGGAATTCAGAACTTTTGATGCGAAATATTTGAACTTGAGTGGAATTGTCTATATAATGGACATGATACCACACATGTGACTAATAAAACACTGATTAATTTTGAAGGTAGCATTATATGTTATTCGATAAGCAAGATTTTGTTGCTGTTTGTTAGAGAATTAATACTAATTAAGTAAATTTACTCTCAGATTTTTATAAAGTTCTATCAAGGGATTTTTCTTGCTGCATGTATATTTTAACCCTTTATCTCCTTTCATTTAACATTCTGCTTCTATCCATTTGGCCTAACAGATAATTCTTTCATCTAAGGGAAGAGGAAAGGTAGAAACCAATGATAACATGAAGGGGAGTGGTCTTGGCCATTTTAGCTTATAGCCACGCCCCACCATTAGCTAATTATTCTGACCCCTAATTAGTTGTAATTAATTAATGGGGCTGGACCACCAGGTCCCAAGAGGGGTATAAAATGATAGGCCCATGTGGAAAGCTCTCTCTCTGCGCAGATCACCGACCTGCCTGCTTCTTCGGAGGAGCTCTCTCTGGCATAGTAATCTCTGTGTATTTTGGCCTTTATTAAACTTGTGTTTCTTAAATAAAACTGTCACAATAACATGTCATTGTCATAGGGACAAATAATTAAATTATTTGGGTATTTTCTCTTGATTATATTTTCACTTCCTGGTAATGAGACAAAGGGAAAATTTAAGACAGCTAATCACTTTAGTACCCAGGCTAGGATTGTTTGACTGCTATAAGATACAATATGTAAATATTTTTAAAAGCTACCAAGTTTAAGGAAACAAATGCTGAAATGGAATTAGTAATAATTCCACACTAAAGTCCTTTTAGTCAAAGTTATTGAGTCACTCCAGCACCCATTTCTTCTTTTCTCACCTCTGATGGCCAATGCCCACTGTCTGTTGTACAGCAGAAGCCTGTCCAGGACTCACCTGAACACCATTCTGAGCACAGACTCATATGGTCAGCAAGATTAGAAGCCTACCATTTCTTGAAACTTGAAGACTAAACGATTGAGAGTCTAATATCTTTCTACAATTTTCCAATTTGATGTTTCCCCACTTCTTAAGGAACAAAGTTTAAGCCTTTGTATCTAAGCACATTCACCAATGAAGTAAAATGCAATATTAAAAAATCATTACCTAGATCTTATCTTTTTCTACTTCCCATGTAGATTAGATCTATGTATGTCTTTCTTAGGGTCATCATCTCCTGAGTAAATTGGGAGCATGGGGACCATGGGGGAGGGTTAAAGGGGAGAGGTGAGGCAGGGAGGGGAGCAAAGAAAAATGCAGAGCTCAGTAAAAATAAATAAAAAATGATGTGTGAATGAGGTTAATCATATGAGGTCCAATAAACTATGATGCATATATATGTGAAAAAATCATTGCCTTATTTAGATTTTTTATTTATGATTGCCTTATTGAAAATTGAGGACAATTATTTAATCTATACATATCTCGATAAATTGACCAGAAAGTTAAGTAAAACTATGCTAAATTATTTGTAATTGCAAGATCACTTTCACATTACATCATGACACATCTCTATCCATTTACTTTGATCATTCCTGGCTGATATGTTAAGAACAGTCTTCAAATAATTTATTTTCATAAGGACTCAGTTTTGAAAAATGAATCCATTATTCTAGTGAATAAGACCTTCTCTGAAGTAGCTCATATACTGGGGAGAAAAGACAGACCAAAAATACATAACTAGGAAAGAAAAATACATAATTGAAGTTTAAAAATTCATCTTAAGATAAATAGCATCTTTAATCTCCTTATGATTAAAGAGAGGAACTAACAGTATTTAGTTTGAGTGGGTGTGGCTTGGCCGACTTTTTACATAGATTACATTAGTCTTTGGGTAGAATGATCTGGACATCAGAATTTTAGTGCATTTGTTCATCACAATAGTAATTAGTGATGGTGAAAAATATGAAGAAACAATTTGAGACTTTACACAGGATGCTCAAGGAAGAAGCATTGTTAGGAAATCAGTAGAACATGGGAAGAAACAGAAAACTGTAAATTGCATATAAAGGGGTATTCCTCCCACGTTTAGGCACAAACCACACTCAAACACCTATTTTCAAAGAGAGAATCTCTATTAAGTGAGTAATCAAAGTCAAGTGGGTGTTTTACGACTCAGGAAGAAAACAACAGCAAATGACCTTGAAGGTGTGATATTTTTAAGTAGGAAAAATGGGAGGTCTGTGTTAGAATGGGCTAGGATGTGTTGGTATATTTTGATTGGTCTTGTTAATTAGGGTAAACAAAAGAAGACTTTTACTGGCTGCATGAAATCCTTCAGCATTTTCTCACACCCTTACAGCATGAGACATGACTTTTGAAAGCACGAGTCTCCAAGGCTCATTTCAGGCACAACATCTTCCAGAGAAATGACAAGTTTATGTTCAAATATCCACAAATGATTCAATGTGTGGTGATGGTACAAGCCCATAATTTTGGCACTCAAGAGGCAAAGGCGGGAAGATCATGAGCTCAACATTAGACTGATCTATATAGCAATACAAGGGCTATATCCCCCAACAAGGTATGACCCAACCATGAGTAAAAGAAAATACTACAAATGATGGACTTTAGACTCAGTATTCATCTATATCAGTTTAAAGTAATTACCACTCTGAAATGATCATGAAATCTGAAGGTGACATGAAATTAATTTTCTTTGAGGGCGTAGCTTCCAGTAGGTACAATATGCTCCAATGTGGTATACAACCACAAAGTAACCACAGAGTTAAAACAGTTCTTTAAGTAAGTAAAAGTATATACAAGGTAACACATCTGTAATTGTATCAAAATATACAACTGAATTTGAAAATTCAAAAGCAATGCATTAAAAAAAGACATAATATCACAGCTTAGACTTAAAAAATCCATCAAAAATTAATAACAATAAAATGGATAAAAGACAAAATAAAAAACAGAAAGGGAAGGTTTGATACTGCCTTCTCTTGAACGTTATAAATTCTAGCTATAGTAAATCCTGGGATGTGATTTATGGTAATTCACACCTATAGTTTGTTACATAAATATGATTTTTAGAGGTGTTGAACAAACACCAATTTTATTGGCACAAAATTTACATAAAGCCTGATGAATCATGAAACTTCCTGGTTATACCTATATAGCTATCACCTGGATAAAGTGTAAAATATTACTAATTGCCTTCTGCCCCTTTCTATATATCCCTTCCAGTCCTCAAGAAAGCTGTGGCTCTTGTTTGTAACACTAGAGATTAATCTTGACTGTACTCCAAGATCATGAAAATGGAATAACACAGCATATATTTTCTATGTGTGGATTATTACCCTCAATATCTGTTTGAAGTTCATCCATTCACATCCCACTTGACAAATTTGCCTTAGAGCCTTGTGTCATTATATCACAAGGGGTTATCATTAGATAGACCTGCTCCATGTAGAATTAAAGTTTTGGGTCATTTAATGGGATTTACTTGAACTTTATTTGAACCTCTTCTGGGTCAGTAACTGAATTTTCAGAACATTTAGTAGTTGTACATTTAACTGATCAAGAAACTGTTAAATTATTTTTTCAAAATTGTTTTACCACTTTACCCTTACTACAGCAGTGACCACCCATTCACGCTTGATCATCAACATTGGGTATGAACAGTGTTCTATAGTTCTAGTCTATCATCTGTGTATCTTTGTGTTTATGGATCTATCTACCTACTATCTACTATCTATCTATAATCTATCTATTTATCTATCTATTACGCTGTCTGTGTGTTTTTATATATGTGAGAGAAATAACACTTTTAAAACCTGTGGTTTTTATGATAATAAATAAAGCTGCTTGTGAGTTTATTTGTCTTTAGTAGAACGTATTTAGCAAAATGTCTATTCAAATCTTTGCTTTTCCTTTTTATTGCATTACTTCTTATCCTGTTATGGAAGATATCACATTCATATGTTTTGTATCAAGATAGACTATACAAAGCCTCTTCTATGCTTGATATATATACTTTGAATATTTTTATAGTGCCTATGAAATAACATTCCATTTACTTAATTAAGTCGTAGCATGCACAAAAGTTTAATTATGCTTGCAAGTTTTGAATCCCATCATTTCTTAGCCTCAAGAATCCGTTGCTTCTTGCTTGCTTGCTTGCCACCCTGCCTCTCTTCTTCCCTCCCTCCATCCTTCAATCCCCCTTCCTTTATTTCCTGTGGCTGAGAATTATGCTAAGTCATTGTGAAGGGTATGTAAGCATATATTGAACTCTAAACATTTTATTTTTTAGAAACAGATCATGCTCAGCATTAAGGCTGGCCTCTAGCTCCTTATAAAACAAGGATTCTCTCAAATTTGTGAATATACTGCCTCAACCTCTTAAATACTAAACATGTTTCTAGAAATTTTCTTGTTTAATGCTATTTATTTGTTTATTGTGATGCAAGATTTCACTAGGTAGCCTTGGCTGGAATGAAATGTGTTATTTGGATCAGGCTAGCTTCAAACTCATAGAGATCTGTTTGTCTCAGCCTCCAGAGTGCTGAGTTAAAGGTGTAAACTTGCATCATGCCTGGATTTTGTTTTAATATTTTCATTTATATTCATTATCAAAATTAATTTTATTATAATAATGTGCAATATAATAATATCTTCTACTAGGATGGATTTTCCACACTAAAATGGAAAAGATTACCATTTATAAAAATATTTTCCATTGAGTTAAATTACCTGGTGTTACTTTCTAGGACCTTCAACTAATTATCTATATTTTGGTCAAATTCATAAAATTTAAATCAAGAGGCTGTATCATGTAGCAAATCTTTCTTGTCCCACAAGGCAGATCCCAAATAATGACATGAGACTGTGAGGGGCGGCTGTTCA
>JAQHUG010000027.1:3736678-3750222 GCA_028555095.1 Dicrostonyx torquatus | reverse complement strand
TAAGACAAAAAGGCATCCTACTGATTGGGAGAAGATCTTCACTAACCTCACAGCAGACAAAGGCCTGATCTCCAGGATATACAAAGAACTCAAGAAATTAGACATGAAAGCTCTAAATTACCCAAGTAAAAATGGGGTAATGATCTGAACAGAGAATTCTCAAAAAAAGAATTTCAATTGGCCAAAAGATACTTAAGGTCATGTTCAACTTCCTTAGCGATCAGGGAAATGCAAATTAAAAAGGTTTTTAAGATTATTTAAGGAAATATTTTTAAGATTATTTGAGGAAAACACAAAATATAATTTAAAAATTGAAACTATGAAATGTTCAAAAAGTCATATTCTATTTTTTAAACTATAGGATGCCTGCCATACAGTAAGTCTAGATGAAGGCAGAATTCAATGTCAACATTCAAAATAATTCCAGGTAAATATATATACAGATTCCAAAAGATGTGCTATAAATGAAATGTATAGTGATAGAAGAATATTCTTTAAAGAGAGAAGAAAAAAAACAATTCTCATCGTACTGAATCCAGATCAACCCTAAATAAACCATAGAAGGCACATATAGTCCTGCTGAAAGGATAAAATGCAGAATTACACATTCCACTGACCACCTGTTACTTTCTCTCCTGATAAGGACTCTCTGGGGAAAGCTATGCATTATTCTAAATGAAACTTTATAGATATGGCTCTGATCTGAACTGCAGGATTGGTAGAAGAAATAATGTTAACAATCCACAAGATCAAAATGCTGGAGCTTTCTAACTCATCTAGATGTGTAGATGTGACTACTTAGCTTTGGCTTCAGAAGACAACAGGGTACTCTGTCATGCCTTCAGGCAATGCAGAAGGTTGATAAATAGGATCAAAGGCTATAAATTTTCATTTCACAGAGAAGACAGAGATGCCTTCTCAAAGGTCCTCAT
The DNA here is from genome assembly GCA_028555095.1 of Dicrostonyx torquatus. Classification (NCBI taxonomy): domain Eukaryota; kingdom Metazoa; phylum Chordata; class Mammalia; order Rodentia; family Cricetidae; genus Dicrostonyx; species Dicrostonyx torquatus. The sequence continues at coordinate 3,749,290 of JAQHUG010000027.1, read as the reverse complement.
GCCTCCCCTTTCAAAGATGTTTTCACTAAATGTTTTAAACAAACCTAAGGGGTTTTATGCTTTCATACTAGAAAATCTGGAAAATGGTGAATAGTGACTTGAGAATTGACTATGGATGGGTACTGGTGTGATGTTTTTCTCTATACTTACAATAAAGGTATTAGCTTACAAGAAACAGAAGGAAGAATTTTAATGTGGTCCCCAAAGAAAGGCTTCTAATAGTCAGATAATGGATATAGAGTGTATATTAATTCTTTAGTCTTTTCTTTAATTTCTTTCCTTACATGTGTGACTTTTTATTCTATCTGCTCAAGAATTTCTTCAACCTTATCTTAGTTATTAATATACTTACAACATGCTCACTAACACACACACACACACACACACACACACACACACACTGAATCTGTATTTTTTATGTTTGTCTTTACCTGAGGGTGCCTTAAAGATTCTCCTTAACTATCCATAAAACCCTTCATGTCCTGGCAGTACTCAACTGACCAATAAATTTACAAAAGAAATCTTCCTTAAGAGAAATCTTTCTTGTTATCATCACTCTTTGATTTTGGGTACAGAGTTCAGGAGACACAACTTTTCCACCAGTGCTAGCAACCCTAAACTCATCCTGATCTGCACAATACAGATGACTGAGAAGAGAGCATCAGACAGAGGCCTCTTTACCTCCTCTTCTTGCTTCCTGGATGCTTTTTCCTGTGTCTTCCTATTGATAAACTTCCCACTGCCATAGATGGAATTAAAAGCTGCCATTCAGCTTAAATGTTTTTTGATAAAATTGGAAGAAGTGTCCCTTTCTGAGACAATCAACTTTGTCTTTCAGATCTCCAGAAATAGTTTAGAAGAAGCAGCATGTAGGAGATTGTAATGGCCTGATCTACTCTTACACTGTCACAGATGTTTGCAGATAATGGGATTGTGTGTCCCATGCCAAACACTCCTATGTTGCTGTTACATGCTTTTGATCTATAAATTATGACTAACATATTTGGTTTGCATTTTCAGAAACAAATTTCATACCAAAGGAACACCTTGAGAAAATATCCTGGTAAGTAAAATAAACTATTTTTAAATAGCTCATTTTACTATTTTAAATGGTGTGATTACATTCAGCTTTTTCATACAATAATTAGTAATTGACAAGCAAGGCATCATTTGATTTAAATAAAAATTAGGCTTAACTACCAAAGCATCCAATAGAGTGTCATTTTCAAAAGTATTCTAATGATGGCATAGTTAGATGATCTAAAGTTAATTGGCTTATATAATAGGAAAATAATAGTAAGTGGAGAAGTCTCCAGTAAATCCAAGGCCTTAATTTGACAGTGCCAAGATACTTTCACAAACAGAGATACACTTCTTTGATATTTTATGTTTCATACTATATCCATTTAAGGAATTAAGATGCACATTCTGAATTTTTTCTCATTCAAATCCTCTAAAAGCCTCCAGTTTTACTTGTTTAATGAAAATAAGATGTCAGTTTTCTAGTTTGATGCTGTAAAATTGAAGGGGAAAGGATACCCTATGAACCACCAATTCTATCTCCTTTCTGAGGGAATCTGTTTGTGGTCAAAGACTATGTGAAGTTGGCATTAGCTCTGTAACAGTGTCTTTCTTTTGTTTAGCACTTCACAGATTGCACAGAATTTCACACAAAAAATAATTTCTTTATTTTTAAACACTTTTGGACTGTTGGTGGCAAATTATACTATAAATTTTCACCAAGAAACTGCTGCATATGAATAAGACATAGCTAGAATACTAGAGAGATATCTAGACAGTTTAAAAACTGTGTGTACACCTAAAAATTGACTCAACAATTAAATATAACTTTACTCAAGAAAGTAAATTTTATTTTTCTCAAGAGTATGATTTTATATGGAAGCTAATATTTCTGACTTCATGTGTTGGTCGCAGCTGTATAACTATAAATGGTATTTGTCTCTTGTTAAAATCTATAAAAGGGAACAGAACTGGTAAAGCAATAGTAGTCAATCACCCTGAGTAGCCGTGGCTCAGGGCTGTGATGCTCAGCAGAAAGGAGAGTGAGGGAGATGACCAATCATAACACAGTTTCCTGGGCTTTCTGGATTTTCATGATTTTTATATAAGGACAAAAGTAGAAACTAAAAGTGGTTTAACTTAACACATGGAGCCACATGTGTTAAGTTCCTAATCAGCAGAACTAATATAAAATTTCTAAAAAATAATATGGCTTCCCGCGGGAGAACAGGGAGTGTTGGCATGAAGGCACATGAGATGGCTACCATGGATATGGACTTGTTTTATTTTATTAGGAGATGCAGGTAGTATGGGTAATCAATTGTCAAAACTCACCTAATTGTACATTTAAGGACTTTTAAATGATGTAATTTTTAAATTTGATTTCAGCAGAAAGGAAAATCTTTAAAGCATTGTGAAAATATATTTTGCTTTTCACAGTGGTCTGTGGTAACTATTCCAAACTAATTTCTTGTATTCTAGACTTGACGTGGGATACTTAGGATAATGCGAGTCCCTTGGAATGGAAGATAAAACCATACTCAGGTAAAGAAAGTGAAGTATTTCCTGTAGCATGCGCAAACACATGTGCAAACACACATACATATATGCATAGTCAAAGACAAGTGAATATAAATTATATAGACAATCATAGCTATGTTTGACAAGGGGGTCTAAAAAACATTGACACCTGAGAATCAATGAATATACCTAATTTCCAATTCTTATTTTCTGAATATCATTCTGCTGAAAAGAAATAAATGCTCCTGTATTTTATCCATCCAGGGATGTTTTGCTGTGCCAAAAAGTTTAAAATGTAGACACAAAATTAGTAAAACAGAAAAGAAAAAGGAAATTCTGAGCATGCTATGACACCTAAAATATTGAAGATCTCAAGGAATGAAAAGCCTCATGAAAAAAAAATAGAACGTTCAAGTAGATGTATAGTTAACCTGACTGCTAAGTAGTTAACTTTATATACACTGTGTAGCTCTCTACCTGAGTCAGTAAAGCCTGCTTTGGCAGTGGAGGATGGTGAAAGCAGAGTCTTAGAATGAGTGAGAAATCAGTGTCACACCCTTGAAGACCAGTGAACACTGTAAACAAGTAAGCAGAAGAACTGCGGAAGTAGGATAGGGAGGAGTGTTGTGAACTTGTCTTTGGTACACATCTCCCCGTTGCAGTAATGAACACACAACAGCCCGGACGATCTGCACAAGACATGCACACAATAAAAGGGTGGAAACTTAGGAAGAGAGGTCATGGACTTCTCAGTGTGTGCGGGAGAGAAGCTAGTTGGGAAAATTACAGGGGCTGGACGAGATGAGGGTGGAGTAGGAGAGTATTGTGGGTGAGAATGATTACTGTGCACTGACTACAAGCGTAAAATTGTCAAATAATGCAAGCACTGACATTCAAAGGCTTTAAGCTTGTTAGTTCTAGAAAAGTATGCAGCTTGTTTATTTTAGAAAAGTTAGTTCTAGAAAAGAGGACTCAGGGAACATCTCAGGAGAAAAGAAAGACTGAAAGAACCAGACTATCATGGAGGCTGCAATAAAACAGTCTCTGGTAAAAAAGGGCCACATAAATATGACTGGAATAGTATATATAGTACCGTGGAAGGAGAGATGTAGCATGAGGGCCGGCTTGTTGTGGTTTCTCTCCTGCCCGGTTCCCACAGTCGTTAGGTCCCAAAGAATCACACAGAAAGTCTACATATGTTATAAAACTGATTGGCCCTAGCCGGGGTGGTGGCACACGCCTTTAATCCCAGCACTCGGGAGGCAAAGGCAGGCAGATCTCTGTGGGTTCGAGACCAGCCTGGTCTACAAGAGCTAGTTCCAGGATTGGCTCCAAAAAACTGCAGAGAAACCCTGTCTCGAAAAACCAAAAAAAAAAAAAAAAGAAAACTGATTGGCCCTTTATCTCAGGCTTCATAGTAGCTCTTATAACTTATGTTAAACCATTATTCTTATCTAGGTTAGCCACATGGCTCAGTACCTTTTTCAGTGGGGCAGATCACATCCTGCTTCTTTGGTGTCTGGACAGGACTGCAGGAAGAGCTTCCTTATTCCCAGAATACTCCTGTTCTCATTGCCCCACCTCTACTTCCTGTCTAGTTGTCCCACCTATACTTCCTGCCTGGCTACTGGCCAATCAGCATTTATTTAAAACATAATTGACAGAATACAGAATTGTCCTCCTGCACCAGAGAGAAATGGTGTTGGTGTCAAACCCCCAGACACAGGCAACTGTCGACTGTAGGATGATGGAGATTTAGCCTCTCCCAAAGAGGTACCCCCTCAACAGTTGTCCAATTAAGAATGGTCAGTCCTGAGACTATTTACACACAAATAATGAAAATCCACTAAACAGGTTGTATTTATGTATATTGTGCAAAGATTAACATGCAATGTGTGTGTGTGTGTGTGTGTCTGTCTGTCTGTTGAGAGTCACGTGACCTTTTAGAGGGGCAAGGCATGAGAATAGCAAAAGCAAATTCTTCTTGTGGCAAGGCCCTGGAGAATCTGACCCATTTCACAAGGCCAATGGGTGCATGATTCTCAGTATGATCCCAGGAGCACACATGCTACTTCCTATCCTTCCTTGCTTTTTTAATTTTTTTAATACAAACCATATAGCTGGTTGCCTCTAGATTCACTTTCTCAAAGCTATGGATAAAATAGCTATTACAAAAGGAAAACATCCCCCTCTCCTTTGATTGAGCCAGAAGATATGTTGTTAAAAATATGCAATGGGATACTTCACCCTCTCTGAGGAGTGGATGGTGTTGGAGTGGGGGGAAAGTAGAGGGAGTAGGAGTAGGGTAGGGGAATGAACTGGAATTGGTATGTACAATAAAAAAGGACCTTTTAAAAAATAAAAGAAAAAAATATACAATGGATCTAACTCTGGCCCTAAAGCCTTTGATGTTTCAAGTGTGACCATGAATTCAGGTTTCTTAAGAACAGGATGCTGCCTTTCCAATGTACCCTGTGAGGAGCCTGAAAGAGTCACAATAGTTCATGATAATATTACAAGTTTGCATAACTCTTTTGGAGAGAATCTTTTAACCACAAGAGTCTACGAGAAATGCTAATAGCAAATGATGTCAGGCATTGATGGGAACATTCTAGAAACAGGGAATGGAGCAGAATCATAGAAACCCATAATGCCCTCATTTCTAACAGCTGTGCCAATACTGTAGGAAGTTGAGAGGAAGAGAACATGAGAGAAAGGGAAAAGCAGTGCCAATGATTGAGAGTAGGCTTTAAGTTATGTTGCTCACAGGATGATATGGAAAAACCTGGTAGGGTCCACACAGAAATAGAGTAGTACAGAATAAAGAATGAGTTGATCCAGCTTCAGCTGGTGAGTCAATTATGTGAACTTAGACTTTACCAGAAGTAAACATTAACAACTGGAGACAAAACTGTCTCTCACCATCATGGCTCCGTAACCACAAATGCTGCCATCTGGGCACTCTGTCCTAACCTATAGGTGGCCTCGTTAGCAGACTTCCTTTGTTGCTTGCAATTTGCTCATGCTTTAACGTTAGAGCTACGAATCAAGTAGGTGATGGTTACCTGTGGGAAAGTTGGGGGGAACAGAAAGGGAATGAGGTAAAGGAACAAACTGGCAATTATTGTAATCATTATTAAATATATAAGGAAACAAATTTGATTGTAGAGCTATCCATGCAAAGTATTGAAACTGTAAAAATTAAAACATTCCAGGTTAAACGGGGCTGCTTGTTTGGAACAGGTGGTCATAGTTTCTTCACTGTGCCGACTTCACTCTTCCATCCCAGGTAATTAAACCCATTTGTAATTAGGCTTCCAGAACACGCATGCGTGTGTGTGTGTCTGTGTGTGTGTGTGTAACAACATCAAACAAAAAGAGGCTATCAGCTTGGCAGGAACATGTTGGAAGGAAGGACCAGTGGGAGGAAAGAGAAGAGGAAAAGCAAAGTAATTATATTTCAATTAAAATCATGTCTAAAAACAATAAAGATAAGTTAGACTCACTTAGTAATTAGAGAAATTATAAGTCTATACTGACAAAATAAATGTATATTGGGTGAAGGATCATGATCTTATAGAAAAGTGAAATGGATTTTTTAATTTTGGATTTTTGAATAACAATTTTTGTTCAATTTGTGACAAGATTTTTCTGTGTATCAACCCTGACTGTCCTGTAACTCACTTTTAAACCACGCTGGTCTTGAACTCACAGAAATCCACCTGCCTCTGTCTCCCAAGTGCTGAGATTAAAGGTATGTACCACCATTACCCAGCTGAATAGCAAGTTTAATCAATGGATGTTAAAAATGATAATTTTACTAAGAAATGGGTACTTTTGATTCTATTTTTGTCCTCTTAGACATATTTTTTGCAAAAGCAAGTATGAGTTTTCCAATGAAGAAACCTGGGATGGAGTGCTTAACTCAAGAGAGCAGAATTAATATCACCTATTTGGATCACTTAACAAAGAGAAAGAAATGTTTCTTGTTAGTGTTAAACAGTATGTGAACATCACAAAGAAACATCAGAAACACTCCAGTTAATAGAAATGTTCTATAATATTTAGCTAGCCTGTGCTCACATAACCACAGCAACGCGAAGAAAGACACAGAAAGGCTAGAGCAGCCATCCAAGCTGTGATGATGAAAGAGACGGGACAACCATGTTCAGGGAGTGAGACTGTGGTGAGTCATCCAGGATATTCTGGAGGTGAACAGAAAACACTTGCATATAAGCTGCAGATGAAAAAGTGCTGAGTGAAGGTCAAAATTCAGTGTGTTCATTCCTGTACTGTGACTGCATGGAAAATGCTCCTTTGAAATGCTCTAAGTAGGAACTGAAATGCTCTAAGTATAATCTGCATTGATATGGCTCCCAAAATCATATATACTGAAAGAATAATGAAGTAATAGTTATTACTGTGAACTAATAGTGAATTGTTGCAGAGAGACCACTTGTTGGTTCCTGGCTGCTCAACCCCACCAATAATCACACAGAAACTATATTATTTAAAACACTGCTTTGTCTATTAGTTCTAACTTCTTATTGACTAACTCTTACATCTTAATTTAACCCATTTCTATTAATCTATATATCATCACGTGGCTGTGGCTTACCAGGTAAAGTTTCCAGCATGTTTCAAGCAGGGGTACATGGCTTCTCCCTGACTTCACCTCCTTTCTTCCAGAATTCAGTTTAGTTTTCCCTCCCTACCTAAGTTCTGCCCTATTAACAGGCAAAGGCAGTTTCTTTATTCACCACTGGTATTCATAACATACAGAGGGGAATTTCACATCACTTCCCCTTTTCTGTTTAAATGAAAAGGAAGATTTTAAATTTAACATAGCAAAATTACAAATAAAAACCAGGTATCAAGCAATTATTACAGTTACAAAATTTATATCTATTTTATCTTTTATAAGGAAAACTATTACTATAAATTCTTCAACTCCAACAAAGACACCAGAAGGATATAATATTATATAGTATAATATAATATTACCTAAGAAAACAGGAAGTGCATCTTGCTGCATGCACAATCACCCAAAGTTCTACTGTACTGTTGGGTCATCCATATTCAGCCTATAGGCCCATAGTATCCAGTAGACTTTTCCATGAAGCAGGAAAATGTCAAAAATAGTTCAGCCTATATTGGCAGTTTGTCAGTCACTTTCATCTGTGTCCTGCAGAATGTCTAGCAGACTCTTTCATGAAGCAGGAACCCTGAAGGATCATCTCACTTTAGGCAAGTTAAGCACTTCTCTGTGGGTCTCGCATGTCCAGTTCATCAAACAGTCCAGGCAAGAGCAATTTTTTGCCCAAATGGCAAACCAACTACATAAGGAATCTCTTTGATGCCCATCTTCTTCTTGATGCAATTGGTGCTTCCAGGAGAAGATGTGTCTCATTGTCATGAAAAGTCCTAAATTCTTTTTTTAAAATTTGTTTTCTTTCTTTATTGTTAAAAGAAAAATTTACACTTCCTCCCCTTGTCCTAGGCCCTCCTGCTCCCCCCCTCCTTCCTCCACCTGCTTACCTAAGAGGGGGCAGGGTACCCTGCCCTGTGGGAAGCCCAAGGCCCTCCCCCTTCCTTCCCGGCCAAAGAAGGTGTGCATCCATATAGACTAGGTTCCCAAAAAGCCAATACATGCAGAAGAGATAGGTCCCTGTGCATTATCATTGGCTTCTCAGTCAGCCCGCATTGGCAGCCACATTCAGAGAGTCTGGTTTGGTCATAACCTCCTTCAGATCTGGTCCAGCTGGATTTGATGAGCTCCCAATAGATCAGGTACACTGTCTCAGTTGATGGGCCAGTCCCTCGCAGGCCTGACTTCCTTGCTCATCTTCTCCCCTGTTTGCTCTTCCACTGGACCTTGGGAGCTCAGTCCTTTGTTCTGATGTGAATGTGGGTCTCTGACTCTATCTCCATCCATCAGGTGAAATTTCTCTGGTGATGATCAGATATTCATCAATGTGACTATGGGAAAAGACTAGTTCAGGCACCCTCTCCTCTGCTGCCCAAATACCAAGCTGGGCACATCCCTGTGGACACCTGGGATACCCTCTAGAGACAAGTCTCTTGCCAATCCTAAAATGACTCCCTTAATATATATATATATATATATATATATATATTAAGTAAGATATATATATATATCTTATTCCCTTCTCCAATATCCATCCTTCCTCCATCTCCACCCACCCACTCCCCCAAGATCTCCCCAGTTCTTCCCTTCTCTCTTCTCCCTCCCCCTCTCCCTTTTGCCCACCCTATCCCCCACCCCTACCTTCATCCCCAGCCCCACTCCCCATTCTTCCAACTTTTGATTGGCAATCTTGTTTGCTTCCACTATCCAGGAGGATCTATATATGTTTCTCTTTGCGTTCACCTTGCTATTTGGCTTCTCTAGGCTTGTGAGCTATAAGCTTAATGTCTTTGTTAATGGCTAAGGTCCACTAATGACTGAATACATACCATAATCATCTTTTTGGGTTTGGGATATCTCACTAAGGATAGTGTTTTCTATTTCCATCCATTTGCATGCAAAATTCAGATGTCATTGTTTTTTACTGCTGAGTAGTATTCTAATATGTATATATTCCAAACTTTCTTGATCATTCTTCCATTGAGGGGCACATAGGTTGTTTCCAGGTTCTGGCTATTACAAATAATGCTGCTATGAACATAGTTGCACAAATGCTTTTGTAGTATGGTTGGGTATCTCTTGGGTATATTTCCAAGAGTGGTATTGCTGTATCCTGAGGTAGGTTGATTCCCAGTTTCCTGAAAAACTGCCACACTAATTTCCAAGTTGCACAAGTTTGCATTCCCACCAGCAATGGAGGAGTGTTCCTCTTACTCCACATACTCTCCAGCATAGGTTATCATTGGTGTTTTTGATTTTTGCCATTCTGACAGGTGTAAGATGGCTCTTTTGACTTGGCTAGCAAGCAGCCCTGATCCAGCACCTGCTGATCCATCTGGACATGTAAGTCAGTTCCAGCCTGGCCACCCAGGTGCCCTGGGAGGGGACTAGAGATGCCCTCCAATCCCTGAAACTTTCTAGCCACTCAGGGGGCTCTCTCCCTCTACTGGCTTTTTTTTTATCCGACTCAAATTGCCCCCCAAGCACCCCCTTTCTTCTGCAGGCTGGGTTGGGGGGGAACTGGTGGTGAGTGCTAGGCTGCAGGAGTTCCTGTGTGCAGAGTGGGCTTCCTCTTCCAAGCCTGCCCTTTTGACTTGGCTAGCAAGTGGCTCTGATCCAGCTCCTGCTTATCCATTAAGCCTGGGAAGTCGGTTCCAGCCCGGCCACCCAGGTGCTCGAAGAGGGCACTAGAGACACCCTCAATCCCTGAAACTTTCTGGCCACTCAGGGGGATCTACTCTTCTACTGGCATTTTTCCTTGTCCTAAATTCTTAAATAATTTAAATGCCATATTCTATAGTCTTTTAAAGATTTAAAGAATTCCTATGCACCTGAAATACATCTCTGTATATCTAGAAAATCTAACTAACATGACTACAAGCTTGACTATTACAGATGATTATCTATTAACCTATATTTCTTAATTATACATTACATTTTTAAATGAACTACACAGTCACATTACCTTAATCAAGAACATAAATATATATATATACCTTAAATTTGTATCAACAAACCAAGATCAATGCCAATACAAATCTATATAACATATCGAACTCACAGAGATCTGCCTGCCTCTGCCTCCCGAGTGCTGGGATTAAAGGTGTACACCACCACCGCCTGGCCAAAAATAATTTTTGAGGCGTGTTCAAGGCAACCTTTCAGGGGGCCTTAGTTCATCAAACTGCATTAGTCTGGAAGTATTCCATAGGTTCTCATCCTCTATGGAAACAAAAGGAGAACCTGTTTTCCAGAACAACATATCCTTAGACTCTAATTCTGAATTCAAGATGCCTTTAAGGTATATATGTTGGTTATGTAGCTCCTTCACAGTCAAAAATATTCAAAGAAAACAATAATATACATAGTTCAGACTGTGAATTTTTTATCTTTGTGTGGCTTATTTTTTTTTACTCTATTACTTTTTAATTTTTATTTTAATATCTTTACTCCTTTAATCTATGACTGTCTTACTGTCTCTTTAAAGACTTGTTTTATTTTTTCTTCTTTCTTCCAAGCCTATGTACATTTATCCAACACCTTGACCCATTTAGAGGTCTTTTATGTCTGAATCTGTCCTATTGTGTATCTGTAATTCTTTACTGTCCATGAGTGCCACTAAAATTACTGTCATGTCTTAAAAAGCAAGACTTTTTATCAATATATTTCACATTTAAAACTCACAAAACATATGTACGTATATTATTTTAAAGCTTTATACATTATGCATCTAACTTACATCAATAGACATTGTAATACATACTTAATTACTAGCAATGAATTAGTTCCCTTAGTAGTTACAATTTATTTACAAACAGGATGATTTCAGCACATGTTTTCCAAATTATATCATTCCTCATATGAATATTTGACAAATTTGTGAGATTGAGAATCATTGAGCTTTCTGAGTTAAGGATAAACTATGTCACATGACCTCATTAAATAACTTGACAATTTAAGATTTTCAGAAACAGCTGTGTGGGATGGCAAATCCCAGCATATAGCAAGATGCTGTGTTTTAAAATGAACATTTCACATTGTGAAAATACTGTTTAACAAGCCCTCCTGGGATTGTTATGATGCTAAGGAAAATGCCTTAACTCTAACTTAATTTACTTCAATAAACACAGGTTCAAGACATTTTTTTAGAAACCTTAAATGTGACAAGTTATACTAGAAATGTAATTGTCAAACAAAGTCTGCAGCATTAGTAATAAAATGGCATAAAAGTCAAATCCCATTCCAAATCCTCTCTTTTGTAACTATTCTAGTGATTGTTGAAGCTCATCAGAATCTCATAGCTGTATGCAGATAGATACTAACAGGAATGAAGGAGTAGTGGATTGGAGGGGTGGGAACAGACAGAATATGTGGGGTTAACTGCGAGGAGGTAAAGAAATGTAAACTGTGGCCAATACGTAAAAATAAATACATAGGTAAATAAATTTTAAAAATTATTTAAGTTTTTTTTTTCATTTTACATGTCAATCACAGTTCCTCACTTATCTACCCGTAAACTTCCCATCTACTCCTCAGAATGGGTAAGGCCTCCCAATGGGAGTCAACAAAGTCTGGCATATCAAGTTGAAGCAGGATCAAGTCCCTTCCCCCTGTACCTAGGCTGAGCAAGGTATCTATCCCTTCATAGGGAATGGGCTCCAAAAAGTCATTTCATGCTCTAGGAATAAATCCTCATTCCTGTTATGCCCAGGTCCATGAAGTCCCCTAACCAACAAGGAAATGGAGCCCGATATATAAAAGCAAAGAACTTTTATTTTATTAAAGTTTGCAAACTCAGTCTTTCCATGTATCCAATGTATTGGTATAATCAGAGAGCCCTTAGCTCAGTGGGAGTTGGGTTTTTATAGTAATAAAGGTGAGAGTGAGGGATTTCTAAGTTTCAGGACCCCTGATATGCTGAAGTTTGTCAAGGGGTGTTCTAGTTAATGTGGGCTGGTAGGTGATCCTATCTACAAGGTTGAAATAGCAGGAATTTCCTTTGGACAGTCTGTTCTTGGGTGGTGCCTGGGTAATATCAGTTTGTGGTCCTTCCTGCAACCAGGTATTGCTTCAGGGTAAACTACTGAAACTCAGGTCTCCATTAAGCTTGTCATGGCTGAGTCCTACACTGGCAGGTGATAATAGCTGGAAGTTAAGAACTTACTCTGGGTGGTCTGTTCCTATTAAGCATATCATGGTTGGTTGAGTCCTATACTTCCCCCTTCACAAGCACTAATGACAGGATCCAATTATGGGTCCTGCGTGACCATGGTTTTAAGAAGCTATTATTGGCATCTAAGAAATATCTTAGTTAATAAATCCATTAATTGACAACTCTGGGCCTATTATTCTGCTATATCAGCAGGCACTATACATAGTTATTTTATTCCCCATGTGAGGGAGTTTCCCCTTGTCTCAGCCTT
>JAQHUG010000027.1:3701047-3719446 GCA_028555095.1 Dicrostonyx torquatus | reverse complement strand
CTTCTGTTGAGAATTCTCTGTTCAGATCAACTTTCTTTAGTGCTAGAATATTTCTTTTTCTTAGTTCCTTTCCAAAAGCCTGAGTATGAAGAAATTTAGTTTGTCTTGGTATAAAATCAAATTACACTACCTAGATAAATACTGAGCAAATACTAATCAAACATCTTAAATCCTCTTGGCCTAGTTTTGCTCACTGTGAGTGGATGTAATAACAGCTTGTTGACAAAGTCTAGCAAATAAAAAAATAATTTAGAAAGCTACTATTGCTAAGGCAAATATTACATGCTTAATATTTTTAGTTTTCTCTCCTTCATATCTCATTACAGCAAAGCAGAATCTTCTAAGGCCATCTTCTGATTTTGATTATTATTTTGAAAGCATCATGTTCATGTCAATATTAATGCAGCATTAAAACATGTAAAAATATAAATAAACCAAAGATCTGGACTAGAACTGTAGAAAGCATTATAGCATTCAGAGTCCACCCTTGGTGTTCTATGTCCAGCAGTTAAGCTTTAAATCTCAAAGGTTATATACCCTCTCAAAATGTTGCCACAAAATAAAGAATCATGTGTCCAGACCATGAAACTTTAGAGACATTTCAGAGCAATCTGTGCCAATACTATTCACCAAACACTAACTAGCAGCAAAACTTGCATTTTAAAGAAATACATTTGCAATTTTCCATGCATTAAAGAAAAGTAAATATATTCTTACTGAAAAAGTAATGATACCTAAACACCAAACATTATAGGATGCAGTTTATGTCATTCTTAGCAAAACATTATAACCTTATAGGGATGCAAAAGATGATGTGAAAAAATAAAACGAATGTATCTGAGAAAAGAATATAAATTAATGGGAAAATTAAAACCAATGAAGTATATGACACACAGAAATTCCCCAAAGACATCCAAAGCCTAATCCCAGAACTTGTTAATATATTAGTTTACATGGCAAGAAGGAGTTAAGGTTGTGGGTATGATTTAAATTCCAGCCAATTAAGCTTAACATAAGATATCCTTGTCTTATGTGAGAGATCCAAATGTCCTCACAAGGATCCTCACAAAAGATGAAGTGGAAGGCAGGGACTGAAATCACATAGGGACTGATCTGACATTGCTGACTTGATGATGGAATGTATTTGACTTCAGGGAGGGGGAGAATAAGAATTTTGGGAGTGATGACCTTATGCTAATCCTACTTGGGGTTTGAAGCAGAGTATAAGGCACTGGAAGGGTGAACAAAGGTGAACATCAAAGGTTTATTGGTTAAGAGAAACATCTTATATCACAAAGAGGAAGGCTTCGTTAATATCTGACCTGTTCTATGCAACAGGAGTCACTTCTTGGACAAAGTGATAAAAGTCAGGTTACTTAACTTCCTCGTGGCAGGGGGACTTGATGTGGCTCAGGAACCTTCTCTCCTTAGGGTTTGAAGGGACAATATAGTCTAATGGAATAAGAGTGGAATAAGAGTCAAGGAATGAGAACAAAACAGATTCTCTCCTAGAGTTTACAGAGGGAATCACAGTCCTAATGACTCATGGACTTTCGAATCCTTTGAGTTGGGTAATTTCTGGACTCTTACAACTGTAAGGGAGTAAGTGTGTGCTATCTAAAGCTGCCACAATTGTGCTGATTTATTACACCAAGCATAAGGAAAATAATAAGCAATGCCAACTGGAAATAATTAAGAAACCAATGCACATGCTGATAATAAATAAATTTTGATTGTATAAAAAGACAAATAAAAATCATAGACTTCTCTTGAGACAAACAAAGCAAAGGAATGAGATATTGGGCAAATAACCATATTAGGCATGAGAAATAGGGACATTACAGCAGAGGCTGAACAAACTAAAAATTGTGAGGACAATATGAACAACTTTAGAAAATATAAATTAAGTGGATGAATGCTTAGAAAAATAGAATTCATCACACTGATTCAAGACAGAATAAGGAAGTCAGACATTCTGTCAAACACTTATGGAAATCAATTGTCAGGAAAATTACATTCTCTCAGAGAGAAAGAAGCCCTTGCAGATTGCTTAGGGAGAAACACAAAACACAGATACTAATCAAACCCAATGTCTTTTAATTAACTTGAAGTTTGATCAGAGATTCGTGAATAAAACTGTGTGGTTGAGTCTTGTCCAGGTGGAGGCCTTTGGGGTATAGACTGCGTGTAGCTTCCATAAGCCTTTCTCCACATTCAGAGCCTGTAAACCCAGAACTCTAAATATGGGTAGCTGGAGAACATTCCAGATTCAGTCCATAGGAATTTTTGTTGTTCTGACTGATGACATTAGTGACGATTACAATGGGGAGAATAAACAAAGCCAACAAACTTTGCAGTCCATCAAAATGTTATTACTAGTATTAAAAGGAAAGATTTTTAATTTTATTTTTGACAATTCCACATGTTATAAGGAATTTTGATCTTTTCATCTTTTATTACCTCTCTCATCCCCCTTACTCACCATCTATAAGTGATGGTAAATCCTTGTCTTACTAATAAATCCCCTCCTACTTTCTTAAAGTGTAAGTGTGTGTGTGTGTGTGTGTGTGTGTGTGTGTGTGTGTGTTAAACTATGAAGCTTAACTACTTTAGCTTACAAGAATATGGGATTATGGGAATATTTATTGAAGCAGAGACACATAATTATACTTTCATAATTAAGGAAAACTACTTATCTTAGCAACCATTAACTGACAGTAGTTTCTCATGAGCAACAGGACGATCACAACCAACTCCTATCTCCATACAGAGAGAACCCCAATTTTGTGAAGGCCAGGTGCAGGTAGGTAATCGCAAGTGCTGTGAAGTCATGAGTGCAAAGGTCACTTCACATCCCCACGTCAGTCTTTCATGGCAGTCCTCCTGCCCTCTAACTTTTACATTCTTCCTCTTGTCTTTTATGTAATATTCCTTGAGCCTTGATGGAGGTGGTAAGGGATTTTATTTTGTCTAAACCAAACACTCAGTCATTTATTTTCAACACTTTGACAAGTTATGAGACTCTACATTAACCACTGTCCACAGGGAAAAGAAGCATATATCATCAAAACAGAGACAACACTAATCTATAAGTATAAGCATAAGTATTTAGAAGGCAGTTGACAATATGATCACTTAGCAAAGTAACAACAGTACGTAGATCTCCTCTAGCTCGTAGTGAACACACTTACAGTTTTATTTGTTTTGATTTTTTGAATGCTCTGCAACCAAAGCATGTCTCATTTTCAGAATAATTATAACATCTCATTCTGGTTGGCAACCAACAACAATGGTGGTAAGCTGTATTGTTTGTGAAGGCTTTCCAAGACTACCAACGTGTAGAGATATATCTCACATTAGGCCTAAGATTTTTATTTAATAACATATGACTTCTGGGGGCAGTATTATTCACCTATGCAGAATACCTCTGTTCAAACCCTTTATTTCTTAATTCAGTATTTTAATACATTTATAAAATAGTCAGTTTCTATATGTCCTTTTCATATGGCCTTAGTTTTGGTCAACTCTTTTCCCCCAAGCCTTCTGCTCACTGTTCTACCACCATCCCATTTAAATGTTTCTACTCACTGGTGTTCTGCTTCATCCTAACTAATTTTTTTCTAATTCTCCATTCAATAGTCCTTTTCTAGCTTTCTTACTTCTACAGGAACTCCAGATTAAATACATTACTCCAATAATCAAAAACCTCCCACCTTGCATGGTTCCCCTCCTGATGTGGGGTTTCTCTCCGTATGCTGTGACTACCATTAATTAATAAAGAAACTGGCTTGGCCTGATAGGGTAGAACAGAGCTAGGCAGGGAAAACTAAACTGAATGCTAGGAGAAAGGAGAAAGAGTCAGAGAGAAGCCATGGAACCACCTCAGGCAGATGCCAAACCTTGCTGGTATGCCACAACCACATGGAAACACACAGATTAATGGAAATGGGTTAAATTAAGATATAAAAGCTAGCCAATAAGAAGTGATAGCTAATAGGCCAAACAGTGATTTAGTTAATACAGTTTCTGTGTGGTTATTTCGGGAGTCTGGGCATCCAGGAAACAAACAAGGGACTTCCTATAACACCTCCCTTAAGTGGTATCAGAGCACAGATCACATAAGACATATTATTCATGTAAACTGATCTCCTACCATAGGGATTCAGGCCAAAAGTAACCAAGAAAAGTGTCAATAAGATATTGTCATCAGTGCCAGGGCCATCATAATGTATGATTTTACATACATTCTGATTTTACAAGTCCCTGCTCCACATCTTAGTAAATACATGTCTCTAGTCAACTAAACTAAACCTGGAAGAAGCAAGTCCATCTTGCCTTTCAGAATTGTCTTTTTCTCTGAGTCATCCCTCCAGCAAAGAACTTGGATTCCAGAAACAACAGGGCTGATTGTCAAGTCTTGTGAAAAGAGTCGTATCTGGGACTGTGGAGATGGTTCACGGTAAATGGTGCCTACAACATAAATGTGATGTTCAGAGTTCAGATCTCCACACCCAGTGTAGAGCCAGGCAGATATAGCAGTCACCTAATGTCACCACAGTCAAAAAGCAAAACCAGGACATCCACTGAAAAAGCTGCTATCTCACCTCACTTGATTTAGTGAGCTCCAGATTCAATATGGGGATGTGTTTTAATAAATGAAAGAGAAAGACACCCTCTGTCAACTTTGATTTTCCACAGGCATGTGCAACACACTGTACCCATACACATTAAAAAACTCATATAAAACACAAAGAAAACAAAGAAATAGTAACAACAATAACAAAACCAGCACACACACACACACACACACACACACACACAC
Source organism: Dicrostonyx torquatus (assembly GCA_028555095.1). Lineage (NCBI taxonomy): Eukaryota > Metazoa > Chordata > Mammalia > Rodentia > Cricetidae > Dicrostonyx > Dicrostonyx torquatus. The sequence goes on along the minus strand of JAQHUG010000027.1, from coordinate 3,714,624 downwards.
AATATCCAAAACACCTTCCATACAGCCCCATCCTTCTTATTATCAACATGCCCAGGGTAACTGTATTGAGATGATGATCACTCAGACCATTACCTGAAAAAGATTACTGTCCCTGTCTATCATGCCAACCCATGGCCCTCCCTTCATTTTCCCTTCTATAAAGTCTGCTTGTTCTCCCCAGATCATTGAAGAAAAACCTCAGACCATTAGATTTCTCTGCTCTCCATGATTTAGCATACAGAGTAAATCTCGTCCTGATTTAGCCCCTGCTTGCTCCTTTGATTAGCACTTTGGAGAAGTCGATCAGCTCTGATACTTTGAGATCCCCAAAGGTGAGGGTTTTTTACTATAAATCTCCAGTGAAATGATTATTATAATACAAAAATAATGATCCCCTAACACTAAGCAAGTCAACTACTATAATACTACTTAGCAAACGGCTTTACATGCTAATCAGTGAAACTGTTTGTTGTATGTTAAGAATCAAAAGAGTCTAAGAAAATTTAGCAGATCAATATTCATATGTGATGCTACAATACTGTCCACTTCCCTCAGTGATTCAATTTCTGTTTTAAAAATAGTTAAAATTTTCATTGTATTATTTTCCCATGTGATGATAGAATATTATGACCCATGCTTTTTGGGTGAGACTGTACTGTAATTGTCTGTCCTCATGGGCACACACCAGATTGGGATCATTACTTGATCCTGGTTACAGGTCACAAGGGCAACCCTATGAGATTTTAGTAGAGCTTTGTAGCCACCAGTGGAAGAAAATTGTTTTCTGTAAATTAGATGAATTTAAAGCATAGTTTCTTACTTACAGTCACTTATGTTTCATTCTCTCTCTGTCTCTCTCTCTCTGTCTCTCTCTCTCTCTTTCGTGTGTGTGTGTGTGATGTAGTTTATAAGTAAATGAATCTTTTCAGTAAAGGTGATTCATTGACATATTTTTATTGGTGAATAACACTTCTCTTAAAAATATTTTTGTTGCTTATCTATGTTGTGTATGCATGCACTCACTTGTGTATGTGTTTATATGCTTGTCATGTAGATTTCAAAAAATTGGAAAGGTATATGGTTTATAAGATTAGAAAGCTGAAGTTTCTACACAAGTGGAGCATTACTTCTATGTCGGAAAGTATCACTGTGAAAAATGAGATCAAAATGCTTTTGGTTTCAGAAAACATAAATGAGCAAATAGCTGTAAAATCTAAGAACTGCATGAGAAACCAATTTGAAAGTTGAACAACAGAAAAGACATCCATTATTCAAATTGCTATCACCAGACAAGTATAAAATTTATTTGATATAAACATAATTTCTGAAAGGTAGCTAAGAATTTCCTTCTTCAGATGAAAAATGAAACTCTCCAGTGCGTCTGCATGCAGCAGTTTTATAATATTATATTATCTGTGCTTCCCAAATATTGTATGTCCTTTGATAGAATAGAAATGAACATGAATATCTCTTTTTTCTTTCTAAGAATAAATTAAATAATGATTTCATGCATACGACTTCTATTGATGATAATGGGATTTCTGATTTAGTACAACAAAATACCAGCATCTTGGATAATCTGGACATATCTTTATTCTTTGCTTAAGGAGCCTAGAAGAAATATGTATAAATCAATAATGATAAAACACAGTTCCCTAACTATTGAGGCAGATTTACAGAAATTAAAAATAAGGAATACTTCAGACCTGAGAGATTGAGGCAGCAAGCTCATAATCAAAGCCAAGGCCTGTCTCAGCTATAGAGATCATTGCAACTTAGTATGACTTTGTTTTAAAACAAATAGACATAGATGGATTAAGTGGATGGTAGACAGACAGACAGATAGATACTAGATATAGGAGATAGAATATAGATAAATGATAGATAAACAGATGATTGATAGATAGAAACATATGTATATGCATGCATGCATACATATATATACATGCTTACTACATACATATGCACATGCATACATACATAAATATACTCATAAAGGACTGAAGATACAAATCAGTTTGAGAGTGTTTATCTAATGTATTCCAAGCTCTCTGTCCTGTTTCTAGTACTGCCAATACTAGCAGAACAAGAAAGAAATTGCCAAGTGATAAAATTTGAATAAATCAAGAGTTCAGGGCTGGAGAGATGGCTCAGTGGTTAAAAGCATTGCATGCTCTTCCAAAGATCCTGAGTTCAATTCCCGGTAACCACATGGTGGAACAAGACATGGATTATATTGCAAACATTCTCTAAATGGATGTACACAGTTAATAAATCCTGGAGACAGATATTAGGGCTCAAATTGAAGATGAGAAAAACAAAGCTGCCAAGCCACCATAGAAGTCTTACGTATTCCACGGTTTGGTGACTGCAGACTGAGTTCTAAACCTCTGTCTCCTCCTTTTTATATTCTCCTCTAGTGCTGTGATTAGAGGTATGTGACTCCCCAGTACTGGGATTAAAGGTGTGAGCCACCATCATCTGAATCTCTTTCTGCATTGATTTTGTGTAGCTCAGAGTGGCCTTGAACTCACAGGGATCCATGTATGGTGCGGGAGAATTGTTATATTCTATCAATTATGTTTTAAATAAGCGGTGATTGGACAGTAGTCAGGCAGGAAGTATAGGCAGGACAACCAGACAAGAAGTAGAGGCAGGGCAATGAGAACAGGAGAATTCTGGGAAGAAAGCTCCCTCTGCAGTCCTTCCCAGATCATGGAAGAAGCAAGATGTGACCTGTCCTGCTGAAAAAGATACCGAGCCATGTGGCTAACATAGATAAGAATAATGGGCTTGTATAAGTCATCAGAGCTAATATGAAGCCTGAGCTAATGGGCCAACCAGTTTATGTCTAATGCAGACTCTCAGTGTGATTTTTTTGGTACTTGCCAGCTGTGGTAATTGGACAGGAAAGAAACCCCAACAATCAGGCCTTGATGTTACACATGTGTCTCTGTCTCCTAAATACTGGGATTCAAAGTGTGTGACACCACTGCTTGACCTCTAGTGGCTTAGTTTTACCCTCTGACTTTCAAGCAAGCTTTATTTATTAAAACATTAATAAAATATCACTGTTTATGGACACAACACCACCCATACAGAGGGAAAGGTTCACTGTCACACAGGGCTATAAACACAACCTTCTCCTAAACACTTATGATGGATCTAAGATCAGGTTACTGTCATCCAGAGGAGACTTTGAAAATCCAGATTTTAAAATAAAATCCCTGCCTGCCATTCTGGAAAACTCTGCATGTCTCATGCTATGTATTCCCAGGATATACTGGGGACAGCCCCTCCAAACTCCCAACACCTAGCTAAACATGGCTTAAAAGGAATCGTTAATTTGTTGAACAAATTATGATGGCAGCTGCCAAAGCACAATACATTCAATAGCAATAGATGAACATTTAAAGGAAAAAGGCAAATATTTGACAAATAATCTACTAATACTGACTTAACAACTAATATCACAGAGCCCGAATAAAATATAAAATAAGATACAAATATGATGAATGTACAGTTCAAAGTTATATATTTTTAGATATAATGGCTTCTCAGGATTGGGTAGAGAAAGTCATTAAACTCAGTCAGCAATGGCCATGTTAACAAAAAAGCTTTTCTAGTTTAAGAGTTCTCATATTATGAATTTTACAATGAATTACTTTACGTATCCAAAGTAACTTAGACCTGCAGAGAAATGGGAATACTGATCATAGATATCAAAGAATGACAAGATAGTTCAAGAGGTATTCTCAATGTCAGAGACATTATCAATGTTAGCCCTAGAGTTCAGATCCCTGCACCCATGTAAGAACCATGCTAATGGATGTTTTTTGAGCCAGTGCTATAAAGGACAGTATCATTTCTCCATATTCTTTCCCTCTTCGGAATAAAAACCCCTGATTCTAATATTAGTAGATACAGGGATCCAAAGCCTATATGCTGGAGAGACCACTGCAAAGATCACTCAGAGATATAGACAAATCTCAGTATCTTGACAAGCAGAAAAGAAAGCATGCTGAGACATGGTGAGTCGTCTTTCAAATGATGCAAGCTTCAAACTCTCAAGTTCCCACAGCCATAGTCAAGTCTGACATAAACGAGTGGCCTCCTCTCAGACCCGTAGCAGAGTAAACTTCATCCTTTCAGCTAGGAAGCCTGGAGGCTGATTGTGATGCAAACATACATTTCTGGAAATACTGACTTGATGCAGTCCACTGTTTTATACACTGATGATGAAACCATCCCATTTCTCAACTGAGGGTAGATACCTTATGGTATATACTTATTTAGTATGTGAGTGTGTGAAGGTGCTACATGCATGTGTGTGTAGAATTCAGAAGCCAATATCTGGTGCAATGCTGAGTTATTTTTCATCTTGGTGTTGAGACAGAAAAACTTACTGAACCTAAAGCACCCATGTGTGCTAAGCTGGCAGGCCAAAGCTCCAGAAAACATCCTGTTTCCCTTTTCCCAGACGCTGGGGTTATACATGCATAGTGCCAGGTCTTGCTTTAACATTGGTGGGAAAGATCCAAACTCAGGTCATCAGGATTCTACACCAGATTCTTTACCCACAGAATTATCTTCATGGCCTCTATTTAATTAACTTTCAGAGTCATTTAATTGAGAAATTAAGAAGTGGGTTTTAAGTTTTAGGAGCGCCTTTAAGGCATCAACCATGCTAGACTGTCACTGAGGAAGTTGATGTGTTTCTTCATGGCAAATGTAACATTTTAAATAAAACTAGTAGTAGTAATAAACTTAGTCTAAAAATATACTCTGTATATTTATTAATCTATAAAAAAAGTATAACTCAGGAACTAGTCTCATTTCATATAATATTTGGAAGTCAGAATCTGGAAGTATGGAGTGCCTTTTGAACACAGAGTAATAAATAATATGTAAGAGATTTTATTTTCTCATTGGGAAACTTTAAGGTTTAAACTTCAAAAACAATGTAGCTAGGAATGACTTTCCACAATTGTAAGGATCACAGAGATATAAATTATTTTAAACTTACCATCTGAGCATAGACTTTTACAGGTTTTCTGAGTAAAGCAAGATTTCTGTCTTATATTTTTACTTTTAACCATGTGTATGCATGTGTCTGAGGATGTGCATATGAACATGAGGGCAGGTGCCCTTGGCAGATGAACGTGCTCCTTTGGAGCTGTTATGCTAGACAGTTGTTAGTTGCCTGAAATGGGTGCCAAGAAGTCGGCTTGGGTTCTTTGCAAGAGCAACAAGCACTCTTAATGACTGAGCTTCTTCTCCAGTCTCCAAAAACAACTTCTCAAAGCAAACAAAGGAATAAAATATATTAATAATGTCACTTTCTGGGCAGTTTCATATATGTATTCAATTTTCACTTCTTTTGTGTAACTGGTAATAACTATGTTTAATTAGGCCAAGAGCTTAATGCATGTCAGCTTAACTAATTGAATTTTATCCCATGCATTCAGAATATTCCATTATCTCATGAAATAAATAAGTTATATATTCCTTTTAAATATAATTATTGATTATTGAAAAATAATGTAATGATACAAGGGAGGTGCAACTAATATTTGATTTGCTGATCTGTAATATTCTCATGAAGTGAATCTAATATAGGTGCAATAAAGTTAAATTATGAAAGTGTTTTATTTCCTGAGAACTCAGTGGCAGAAGCTAAATTAAATATAGATATTAATGTTCTTGAACAAGAAAGACAAGATTGTAAATCCCACAGCACAGCATATCCAATCCAACTATTGCAAGTTATGTTCTGAGAACTATTCCACATAAACCTAGCATCAAGAAATCATCTACGGAATAGGGTGTGTACGAAAAGTATGCAACAAGGAGAAATCCAAGCTGACTGAAAAATTTAAAATCTTAAGAAATAAACAAATGCTTTGGTATATTCATAACTTGAAGTTTATACATGCAAGAATCAGGAATATGCTTTCATTTCCCCATCCACACATGTCTTAGTTAGCATTAACTTTCAGCTTGGCAAGTCTAGAATTACCTGAAAAAGAGTTTCCATGGAGTAATTGGCTTCCTTAGGTTGGTCCATGGGCAAGTTTCTAAGACGTTGTTTTGATCATTAATTGATGGAGGAGGATACAGACAGACCACTGTGGGTAGCACCATTTCTAGGGAGGTGATACTAAGCTGTATAAGAAGCTAGATATGCATGAGCTGGAGAGTGAGCCAGAAGATGGTGTACCTCATGTTCCTGCCTTCAGATTCCTTCGTGACTTTTCTCAATGATGGACTGTAGCCTAGACTTGTGGGACTAAATAATCCTTTCTCTCTCTTAGTTGCTTTTGGTAAGAGTATTTTCATTGTAATTGCAGGAAGGAAATGGGAATAATAGATCTGAGTTCAAAGACTAATCAGCATTTAAAGCAGGTTATTGCTGTCGTGGCTGGTGTTTCTTCTGCAAATTGTAGTGGATAAGTCCTCCCACTTATGTTCCTTTTGTTTTTGTTTTGTTCTTAATCCCAGTTAACCGATTAATGTTTTGTATGTATTGTTTTCTCATATAAGCTCAATCAAGATTTCTGAGATAAAACCTACTCTCAAGAAACATGAAGTAGGGGCTAGAGAGTGACTCAAGGTTTAAGAGAACTTGACAATCTTCCAGAGAACCTGGGTATAAGTCCCATCAGTCATGTGGTGGACTCACAACCATCTCCAATTCCAGTTCCAGAGGATCCAATGTCCCGTTCTGGTCTCTATAGGTACTGTGTGCACATGGTGCATAAACATGTGTGTAAGTAAAACATTAACACACAAAAAGAAAATGAGGGGTGAGAAAGAAAGAAACATGCAATATTTTTCTAAGGACAGAAGCACATGACTACCAGTGTATGAGTAAAAGTCTGAGGAAACCCAAGGAAATAAATCAAATGAGGGTAGGTTCAGAGGATGTTTGCTGGAGGAGGTATCAGGATCTGTAGCCTAAAGACAAAAAATACTAAAGAAAAAGGAGAGAAAATGGATTAGCAACAGAAAGAGTTATAGAAATAAATTTCGTGGAATGATTAAGCTGCAAGTAAGGAAATTTTAAATGCAATGCAAGTGACCCGAAGTGACAGATAGTCATGTAATTTGTGACAAATGACATATTTTGACCACCCATTCAACACTATAACTTCTGAAATGAAATTGGATCAACGGTGGAAGAGGACAGAAGCATGGAAAATATGGCCAGAATGGATGGGGAGGGGCAACTGAGAATCAGGGTCAGATGGAATGCCTGAGCAAGAAAGAAAACAGGAAGTTTGACATTCATGCCTTGTGGAGTTTAGAAGCCAGACAATGAAGACATGGAACATGCATTCACGAATTCCGTTCAGATTTCTGTGGGGTGGGTATTTCCTTGTCTCAAAGACAGAAAAAATGACAATGGAAAAAAAGTTAAGTAGTGATTCTCCAAGTAAAGTTTCTCCCTAGAGTTTCCTCCCTTCCACATTTGGATTCTCATGTTGAATCCTGTGAGAGGCATCAGAGCACTGGAGTCAGATCCTGCAAGACATGATACAAGTGTGCTCATTAGAAATGTCATTTCCCTTGTGATGCAGTACAGGAAAGATGTCAGCCAGGAATTAGAAGATGTAACCCCAAAGGAAAAGTTTGTCAAATGCTGTGTTTTCCACAGGTTAAATGCTATTGTGCTCTGAGATCTAGCTGGTAATTAATGCTGATCTATTGGATGTGCAAGAACAGGTTTGTTTTATGGACAATACTCCTATTATTTTAGTCTGCAAGACTCTACCTTCTCCATACTTTAAATTAGCTACTGTTCTCTTTTCCACAAAGCAGTTATAATACTGAGGTATTATATAATAGGTGATGCATTCCTTGCCTGAAATAGCTCGTCTCTAGTTAGTAAGTGAAACAGGAAGCTGAAGCATACACACTATTTTGGTTTAGTCACGACAGCTCAGGTGGCACTTGGCTGACATTTATTGAAACCATCACAATGCTCTCATACTTCACTAGTCTAAGTAGCAATTTGCTATGGATTCAGTCCAAATTTTGTTCCATTTATTTTTCCTCAGCAAGCCTTTTTTTTCCTCTTGCAGCCTGGCATCTCTAAACATTATGGTTCACATGGATTTATATTGTTTGGCCAATATATAATATAGTAGTAACCTGTGTTGAGTTACTCAAAATATCCAGGTAGAGATTTTAAAAATATGCTCTTGAAAGAAATAATTTAATTTAGTATAAAAGTCCACTTCTTTTGCAACTACTAAGACTTTCAACTGCATTTTGAAAGTTAATACTGAGATATGAAAATTTCAGAATTATATAGTCAGTTTTTCAATTGATGTATTCAGAATACCAAAGGAATATAATTCATCTATGCAGTTGATCAATCACTAGGTTAATAAATATACATATCAAAGTCCATACATTAGTGATCAATGAATTACATCCAGACCCCTAACTATCATTGATCTCCTATCCACTTTCAATTGAATGATTCTCTAAGATTTTCAAATTGCAATGTTTGCTTAAGAATCTAATTCTGTAGTCTAGTCATAGAGAGGAGTTATGAGCACAGGGGCCAAGACCATGATGGGGAAACCCACAGAAACAGCTGACTCAAGCTAGTGGTAGGTAACTGATTCCAGACTGACAGTTTGGGAACCAGCATAAGACCCAACTAGGCCCTCTGAATTTGGGTGACAGTTGTGTGGCATGGGCAGTTTTTGGGGTTACTATCTAAACTAATCCACTAGAATAGAGGGGAAAAAATCAGACCTGACAGATGACTCACTAGGTTCCAGTAGCTATGTCCAATGTTCCCAGAACCACACAGGGAAGGAAAGAATCAGCTACAACAAATTGCCTCTTGCCTCTCCATGTGCCTTTTGGCACATGTGCACACATGACAAATACATAAAATGTAACAGCTTTTTAAAAACAAAAAGAAAAATACAGAGAAAGTGGTGGTAATAGGTAACAATATTGATAACCTTCATCACCCAGTAAATTAAAATGTAAGCAGAATTGTAGAGATTCAAGTATGCCATTCAATTCTGCATATTGAAAATGTTTTTGGTTTTCCAAAACCAAGCCACATACTGTGCTATAAATGTTCCCAAATTTAAGCCTAGAAAATTGTAAATCACTGTTTTAGGATAACTGTTATCCTGTTTTATTGTTTGTTTCTTTTTGTTTGAATGCTATATCTCATCTAAATTTAATTGCAGCAAGCTGAGGACATAAATTAGTATTGACTTTATTAGGATTCCAGGAATAGATGCTATGACACTGGGTATTTTTAAAGCACTTTTTAAAGCCTTATTTCAGGCAGATTCCCTCCATAAAAGAAAAAAAAAACTATAGAGGGGAAGGAACTGCTACCTTCTCATTGATGAATTATTTTGCATATGAAACCCATGCAGTCCTGGTGTGGGAACCATAAAGATTATTGAGATATAAAAAATGACTTAAGTTGCCGAGATACTCAATTTTAGTGACTACTTATTTAAACTAGCCTTCAAATGCTTTAATGTATTGTATCAAGTGGGAATGTTGCCTAAACTTCCCTATATTATTTTTCATTTTTTTTGTCTTTAACATTAGATGAATCTTACTTTTTTCTCATTGGGAAGAGGGGAAACTTAATTGATTTGCCAGTCAATAATCATATGTGTAAAAGATATAAAATGCATCTGTTATTTTCAGTGTACACACACCCCACAATGTTTTAGTGGGGCTGTTTTTTGTTTACTTGAGACAGTAAGGCACGTGCCACATGCTGCTAGGTCATATTAAACTGGCTGTAATAGTTGAGTCATTCCCTGTTTTTATATAAGCACCATTAATGGGGCTAAACTACTTTTTAAATGGTAAGAGAAAAGGACATAGGCTCTTTCTCTATTCAATATCAATTATGATGATAACTACTGAAAATTAATGCTGAGCTCTTTTTATGAACATAAATATTTGTTTTTTTTCTTTTTCTTAAAGTAATAAACATATCGTTTTTCCCTTTACTTCACAGAAGAGAAACCTGGGCTTAGAGGAGTGAATAATTTAAGACCATACTGACGATAGGTAATAAAACAAAAGCTCACACTAACTCATTGAATTTGGAGGCTTATCTATGACTCTATTATTTGATAGAGGGTCCTGTACTGTACTTTGTATATATTCAATGTTTTTTTAATTGGTCACCAATAACAGCCATCACAGGGAAGAAGGTGATAATGATTAAGAAGACAAGAAAGAGAAGATACTGCTTTGAGATTTTTTTTTCCTGTTGCTGTGTTAAAATTCTCAAAATATGTATTTGCCAAATACACACACACATACACAGACACACACACACACACACAGAGAGAGAGAGAGAGAGAGAGAGAGAGAGAGAGAGAGAGAGAGAGAGATATGGTAGGAAATGTTTATTCTAGCTCACAGTTCAACGGTGCAATCCATCATGACGGGGGAGTAACCATAACAGGAGCTTGTGGCCCCTGGTTCATCACTTCCACCTCAGGAAGTAGAAATGAATGCGAGCTGATGCTCTGCTCTCTTTCTCCATTTATACAGTCCAGGATTCCCAACAGGACATCGTGCCAACCACAGTGGTGTTTTTCCTGCCTCAATAAACATAGCCGAAACAATTCCCCAAGGACATGCAGGACCTATCTTCCAGGTAGTATTAGGTTCTTTCAAATTGACTATTGGTACTAAGGATCACAGATATCATTAGCAGCAGCTCACTGGGGAGGCTCCTGAAGTTCTCTTTGCAGAAACAATTGAGGCCTAGATTTACTCTCCTAGAATTGACAGCTCTTGGTCACAGAAGCCCTATGCAAGGTAATGCAGCCCCAAAAGAGAAAAATATTAAAATATTCATGTGATATCACTGAAATAGCAGCAGATGGGTGTTCAGACTCAAAGTTCTCGAGTACCTGAGCAATTTTTCAACATATTTCATGCCCTTTAGTTCCTTTCTTCTGGCTTTGTGTTGCCCTGTTGTGCTATTTTCCTCACCTATTTTCAGAAGGGTCACCTTTGTCTGTATCTTTCTGCTCTTTTGTGCCTTGTCAAGTCAAGGGGTCAGTAAAGTTTTCTGTGAGGAATGAGATTGTAAATATTTTAGATAATGCTGGTCTAGCAGTCTTTACAGTAACTCTTTCTCCCGACTCTGTGATTTGAATGGAGTCTCATATAATACATAAACATATGGATGTAGCTGTATTTCTATGAAATCTGGCTTACAATTACCATGAATTATAATGGGAGGTTGGAGTAAGTTCATGGTCGGGGCTAGAGAGTGCTGACGCTCATGATAGTTCATAAGAATGCTGCCATGCTTCCGTAGATTTATAATCTGCCACTGTTAATCTGAACACCTCAGATAGTGAGCCTTTTTGTATTAAGTATTTCAGAGTACGTAGGTGTTTAAGTGGTCTGAACTGTTTGATACATCTCATTTTGTAACTTGCTGTTCCCAGCTACTGGTGCTGTTTTCTGAGGCTGTGGATCCCTTAGAGGGTTAGACATCGTCACTAGCAGAAGGCAGTCACTGGTGACGGAGGTTGCACCAGATACTTGCTTCCTATCCTCATTGCTCTCCAGACCCTGGATTTTGAAGTGCCTCAACCTCAGCTTTCTCCCACCATAATGGACTTGAAGTCTAGAAAATCATGAGCCAAAATATTCCTTTGTTTCTTTAAGTTGTTGCTGCTAGGTATTATGGTCACAATCATTCAGAATAAATAAAGAAAAAAGAGAGTAAACGGTGCCCAGACTTACTGAGCTTATTAGGTGGGACTTGTCACATTGTGATAAAACACCGAGCATGTCCACTGGTGATTTCATGCAGGCTTGTGATTGCATTTGGAGCTTTTCCTTGCAATATTCGATTTAGATATTTTTTTAAAGATAAGAGCCAAACTTTTCATGTCAGAATTACATATGTAAAAGGTTAACATTTTTAATTTAATAATACCTTTTGAATTCACATTTATGGAGTGATACATAACAATTCCATGGGAAGATATAGGGAGTGGTGATTAAATTGAGGTCATCAATACATTATTTTACTTCTGTGTATAAGGCACCCTCCTATTACTTCTCTACTTATTTTGAAATATGTCATAAATGAATAAAGACACTGTAAATAGACATTAGTATGTGTTATAAAACGTACACACAGATGCCCCAGGTGAAAGGGATGACCTGGTACTAGCATTTACAGACCACGATGACTTTTCTCTGTCTCTGCTTCAATCTGCTTTATTAGTTTCTTTGTAAAGATGCCTTCCTTCCATTTACATTCACATTGCTAAAAAAAATTAGTTTAACTTATTGTTTTTATTTTTCTTTTGGTTGAGCCAGAGCTTCCCGTGAGCTAGGAAAATCCTTCACCAAATGGTGGTCACAACTTTAGATTCCTTCTGTCATTTTAAAAATCTGAGATTGGGTTTTACTCTTTTTCCCATGCTTGTCTTGAACTTTGGTCCTCTTGACTCTTCCCCCTGGGAACAAATTACAAATATGTACCCTTAAATTTGGCTGTATAAAAATTAGTCTGTGAAATTACTATCTGAGCTTACTTCAATGAATCCAAAAGATATTGATTCTTGTTCTAAGCTCAAGTACTATAATACTGGGGAAGAAACTGACTTTTCTAGTTTCAATTTCATACAGATGCTTAGACCGTGTATGTGTTCTCAGAAAACTGAACTGAGCTAAAACATGAACATTTCTGAGCTTGGGAGACATATTAATCAGTAAAGTCATTGATATGTGCATGAGCAGAAGAACCTCAGCACCCATGGAGAGAACTGAGCCTTGAAGCACACATTGCATGTGTTTGTAATCCCAGTATTAGAGAGGCAGAGACAGGTGCAGCCCTGGGCCTCACTGGCCAAGCAGCATAGGTAAATCAGGAAGAACTAGTTCCTTAAAAAAGAACCAGTTTAAAAAACAAAACAAAGGGGTGGGGGTAGAGGTGGATAGGACCTGAGAAGGAAGGTAATTAAAAGGTGTTCTGTGGTTTCCAGATGTACACACACACACACACACACACACACACACACACACACACACACACTGTTTCTACAATAAGATGTGGATGAGAGACAGATGACAGAGAGACAGTTTTAGAAAACTAAGGTTGAATAGAAACAAATAAAAAACAAACATGGATGTCTACAATAAATACACCTGTAGTTAAAATGCAAAACAAAATAAACACTTTTTATTTGATACATCAATAGTACCATGTCCTGATATAAATATTTGTAAAGGCTACTGAGTCTCATTATTATATAAGATGAACATAGTTGCTTTTTAAAATCTCTCATGAACTGTAGACATCTTTTTTAAGTGCATTTTTACTGATTTTTATTAAGCTCTACATTTTTCTCTGCTCTCCTCCCTGTCTCTTCCCTCCCCCAAGGTCCCCATGCTCCCAATTTACGCAGGAGATCTTGTCTTTTTCTATTTCTCATGTAGTTTAGATCTATGTCTCTGTTAGTGTCCTCATTGTTGTCTAAGTTCTCTGGGATTATGTTTTGTAGGCTGGTTTTCTTTGCTTTATGTTTAAAAAC